>OX352774.1:129684773-129784424 GCA_947095535.1 Poecilobothrus nobilitatus | reverse complement strand
GGTAAAAGGTTTTTTTCAGTTCTTGACCTGAAAAATGGTTTTCACCATGTGAAAATAGCTGAAAATTCTATTAAATACACAGCTTTTATAACACCATTAGGGCATTTTGAATATTTAAAAATGCCATTTGGATTAAAAAATTCAGCAGTTACATTTGAAAGGTTTATGAAAAAACTGTTCGATCCATTAATCTCATCCGGTAAGCTTTTAACATTTATAGATGACCTACTGATAGCTACTGAAACCATTAATGAACATTTACAAATTTTACAAGAAGTGTTTACAAGTGTGTTAATAGTTGTGGATAATTCACTTCATTTACGATTTGATAAATGTTCAATATTACAGGAAGAGGTTGTGTATTTAGGGCATAAAATAACAGGTGACGGAATTCTGCCAAATGAAGATAATCTCAAAGCCATTAAAGAATTTCCTATTCCAAATAGTGTTAAAAAAGTTCAAAGTTTTATAGGACTTAGCTCATATTTCAGAAAATTTATAAAAGATTTCGCTATTATTGCTAAACCTTTGACAGATCTTACAAGAAAAGAAAATAATTTTAAATTTGGTTTAGAGGAACTCACAGCTTTTCAAACATTAAAGAATAAATTAATAGATTCACCGGTTTTGGCAATTTTTAATTCGGAGAATGAGACACAGCTTCACTGTGATGCAAGTAGTATAGGTTTCGGGGCGGTATTAATGCAAAAACAGATAGATGGAAAGTTTCATCCGATATCTTATTTTTCAAAACGCATTTCGGAGTCTGAAAAAAATTATCACAGTTACGAAATGGAAACCCTAGCAATAATATATGCATTAAGAAGATTTTATATTTATTTAGTGGGAATAAAATTCAAAATTATAACTGATTGCCAGGCTTTGACGCAGACTCTTAATAAAAAATTTATAAATCCAAGAATTTCACGGTGGGCGTTAGAATTACAAAACTATGATTATGTAATTGAACATCGTAAGGATGGATTAATGTCTCATGTAGATGCTTTAAGCAGGTCTATAAATATATTTTATGTTAGTGATGAATCATTTGAGTACATATTAGCGGCGGCTCAGAAACAAGATCCAACAATTTCTAAAATTACTAATGAATTGACAAAACAAGAGAGTGCTAAATTTGAATTAGTGGATGGCTTAATATATAAGAAAATTAAGGGAAATGTATATTTCTATATACCAAATGCAATGGAAAATCGGGTTATACAAACATATCACGAACAAATGTGTCATGCAGGAGTTGAAAAGTGTCAAGATATAATCTCTAGAATATATTGGTTTCCTAGAATGAAAGAGAAAATTAAAATATACATTCAAGGATGTTTCATATGTGCATATTTTTCTCCTCAATCTGGAAAACCTGAAGGAGAATTGCATAATATTCCAAAAGGTTGTCTTCCATTTGATACTTTTCATATAGACCATTATGGCCCGCTTGCATGTTCTACATTAAAAAATAGACACATATTCTTGATAATTGATGCCTTTACAAAGTTTGTTAAACTTTATGCAGTAAAAAGTACAAACAATAAAGAAGTTGTAGAATGCTTAAAGAAATGTTTTGAATATTATAGTAGACCAAATCGAATAATTTCAGACCGCGGAACGTGTTTTACATCTTCAGAATTTGAAGAATTTGTATCAGACTATAACATTCATCACATTAAAATTGCAACATTGACACCCCAAGCAAATGATCAAGTAGAAAGAGTCAATAGAGTTCTAACCGTTATGCTCTCTAAAAATTGCGATGCTGATTCTACAATTAATTGGGATAAATATTTGATTAAAATAGAATTCGCCTTAAATAATACAATAAATAGAAGCACAGGCTTTTCGCCTAGTATATTATTATTCGGTGTTATACAAAAGGGAATAGTATATGATAAGGTTGCAGAATTTTTGAATAATCAACTAAATAAAGAAAATAGTAGGGACTTATTAAATATAAGAAAACACGCTGAAAAAAATATATTAAGGTCCCAAAAATACAACAAACAAAAATACGATAGTTCACATAAGAAACCACAGATATATAAATTACACGACTTAGTTATGTTAAAAAATAACGTTACAATGCCGGGAATTAATAAAAAATTATTAGCAAAATTTCGAGGGCCTTATGAGGTAATTCAAATACTGCAAAATGATAGATATTTAGTTAGTGACATAGAGGGTTTACAAGTAACACGGTTACCATATAAAAGTATATGCTCTCCTACTAATATGAAACCATTCTTTATTACTTCTGAAAGTGAAGTCTCGTTGTAAGTATATAATCTATTATGTAAACGTATTGATAACTCGGCTTGGAGCATTCCAGATTGCATGATCCAATTTAAAATATAAAAAGAAGAATGACCAGATGATTAGTATATAATGTAAAAATTTTTTGAATTTAAAAATATTTCAAATACATAAGATTATAAGATGATTAATATATAAGAGTAAAAATTTTTTTTGATTTTAAAAATGTTAATTTAAAATATAAAAAGAAGAATGACCAGCTGATTAGAATATAATGTAAAAATTTTTTGAATTTAAAAATATTTCAAATACATAAGATTATAAGATGATTAATATATAAGAGTAAAAATTTTTTTTTTGATTTTAAAAATGTTAATTAAAATATTAAAAAAAAAAAAAAAAAAGGAAAAAAAAAAATATTTTTTGTGGTGAGTCGATGTGATGTATGTATATCAAATATGTATAAGTAGGTATAATGTAAGTACATTATCAAAATTAGATAATATAATGAAAGTTCTAAGTACATAATTGCATTATAGAATATATTCAAAAATAAAATGAACAATAATAAAATAAAAATTTATTAAAAATTTGTATGATATAATATAATGAAGCAGAAATATTATATTAGGAACTGTATGTACATTGCAGAAATAAACAGAAGTATATTTGATACACAATAAATTCAAATTATTGTATGTTAGAATATATCCATCAAAATAAATAAAAAAAAAACATTTGTGTAGAAATAATATTGTAACCTAAGACAAATGAGGTCATTGTCATAAGTCAGGATGACCGAACTGTAAGATTTGTAATTTAATATGACAATAATGCCAAAATAATTATATTACGGTATAAATTTTATCGTAAATTTAAATAAAAAATTGTATATAAAGAGAGGAAAAAAAATTAATAAAATGATTTTGTTATACAGATTTTTAAAAGAAGAACTTATTTTTTCTATTTAATGACTACAATTCATTCATATACATATCTATATTATGAGCTGAACTTATAATATCATAATGCGGCAAAATTTTTAAAAAATTAAGAAAACGTTGCATAGCTAAATTCAAAATTTAAATAAAATTGTTATTGCAATTTTATAATGTTCTTTATTTCCACTTAAAATGCGACCCTTTAAAAATTTTGATTCATACACTGCCTTGTTTTTTCTTTCTTTTCATAACATAACATTTTAATATTTTTCTTTTTTATCTGTTATGTACGGAAATATCAAACGTATGTTTGTTTCTTTTAAAATCATAACATTTTAATAGTTCTTTTTTTCTATCTGTTATGTGGGTAAATATCAGATGTGCACAATATATACATAAGAAATAGACTTAATATTTAGTAACAATCAAAGTAATATTTTTTGTTCTCTTTTTTTTCTATTCGTTTTTATTTTTCTTCCAGTATTACATTTTCCTTTTTTTTTGTTTTCTGTTATTTAGGTACGCTAAGTATTTCTTTTTTTTTTTAAAAAATGTTTAATTTATACATGCAT
Source organism: Poecilobothrus nobilitatus (assembly GCA_947095535.1). Classification (NCBI taxonomy): domain Eukaryota; kingdom Metazoa; phylum Arthropoda; class Insecta; order Diptera; family Dolichopodidae; genus Poecilobothrus; species Poecilobothrus nobilitatus. The sequence continues at coordinate 129,780,649 of OX352774.1, read as the reverse complement.
TCTATTTAAAAAATATAAATTATAACCTATAGAACATTCTGAATTTTTTTTTTGTTCGTTTTATATTTACCTTCCATTCATATGCATACCTAACATTTTTTTTTGTTCGTTTATGTTTACCGTCCATTCATATAAATATAACTGTTGTTTACATATTAAAAAATAATAAATCTATAACTACATACATAAATAACCATATATTCATTCATATACATATGTATCTATATTATGAGCTGAACTTATAATATCATAATGCGGCAAAATTTTTAAAAAATTAAGAAAACGTTGCATAGCTAAATTCAAAATTTAAATAAAATTGTTATTGCAATTTTATAATGTTCTTTATTTCCACTTAAAATGAGACCCTTTAAAAACTTTGATTGATACACTGCCTTGTTTTTTCTTTCTTTTCATAACATAACATTTTAATATTTTTCTTTTTTATCTGTTATGAACGAAAATATCAAAAGTATGTTTCTTTCTTTTAAAATCATAACATTTTAATAGTTCTTTTTTTCTATCTGTTATGTGGGTAAATATCAGATGTGTACAATATATACATAAGAAATAGACTTAATATTTAGAAACAATCAAAGTAATATTTTTTGTCCTCTTTTTTTTCTATTCGTTTTTATTTTTCTTCCAGTATTACATTTTCCTTTTTTTTACGCTAAGTATTTTTTTTTTTTTTTTAAATGTTTAATTTATACATGCATTCTATTTAAAAAATATAAATTATAACCTATAGAACATTCTGAATTTTATTTTGTTCGTTTTATATTTACCTTCCATTCATATGCATACATAACATTTTTTTTTGTTCGTTTATGTTTACCGTCCATTCATATAAATATAACTGTTGCCTACATATTAAAAAATAATAAATCTATAACTACATACATAAATAGCCATATATTCATTCATATACATATGTATCTATATTATGAGCTGAACTTATAATATCATAATGCGGCAAAATTTTTAAAAAATTAAGAAAACGTTGCATAGCTAAATTCAAAATTTAAATAAAATTGTTATTGCAATTTTATAATGTTCTTTATTTCCACTTAAAATGCGACCCTTTAAAAACTTTGATTCATACACTGCCTTGTTTTTTCTTTCTTTTCATAACATAACATTTTAAAATTTTTCTTTTTTATCTGTACGTACGGAAATATCAAACGTATGTTTCTTTCTTTTAAAATCATAACATTTTAATAGTTCTTTTTTTCTATCTGTTATGTGGGTAAATATGAGATGTGCACAATATATACATAAGAAATAGACTTTAAAAATATTTAAAAACAATCAAAGTAACATTTTTTGTTCTCTTTTTTTTCTATTCGTTTTTATTTTTCTTCCAGTATTACATTTTCCTTTCTTTTTGTTTTCTGTTATTTAGGTACGCTAAGTATTTCTTTTTTTTTTTTAAATGTTTAATTTATACATGCATTCTATTTAAAAAATATAAATTATAACCTATAGAACATTCTGAATTTTTTTTTGTTCGTTTATATTTACCGTCCATTCATATGCATACATACAATTTTTTTTTGTTCGTGTATGTTTACCGTCCATTCACATAAATATAACTGTTCCCTACATATTAAAAAATTATAAATCTATAACTACATACATAAATAGCCATATATTCATTCATATACATATGTATCTATATTATGAGCTGAACTTATAATATCATAATGCGGCAAAATTTTTAAAAAATTAAGAAAACGTTGCATAGCTAAATTCAAAATTTAAATAAAATTGTTATTGCAATTTTATAATGTTCTTTATTTCCACTTAAAATGCGACCCTTTAAAAACTTTGATTCATACACTGCCTTGTTTTTTCTTTCTTTTCATAACATAACATTTTAATATTTTTTTTTTTTATCTGTTATGTACGAAAATATCAAACTTATGTTTCTTTCTTTTAAAATCATAACATTTTAATAGTTCTTTTTTTCTATCTGTTACGTGGGTAAATATCAAATGTGCACAATATATGCATAAGAAATAGACTTAATATTTAGAAACAATCACAGTAATATTTTTTGTTCTCGTTTTTTTCTATTCGTTTTTATTTTTCTTCCAGTATTACATTTTCCTTTTTTTTTGTTTTCTGTTATTTAGGTACGCTAAGTATTTCTTTTTTTTTTTAAAAATGTTTAATTTATACATGCATTCTATTTAAAAAATATAAATTATACGCTATAGAACATTCTGAATTTTTTTTTGTTCGTTTATATTTACCATCCATTCATTTGCATACATAAAATTTTTTTTTGTTCGTTTATGTTTACCGTCCATTCATATAAATATAACTGTTGCCTACATATTAAAAAATAATAAATCTATAACTACATACATAAATAGCCATATATTCATTCATATACATATGTATCTATATTATGGGCTGAACTTATAATATCATAATGCGGCAAAATTTTTAAAAAATTAAGAAAACGTTGCATAGCTAAATTCAAAATTTAAATAAAATTGTTATTGCAATTTTATAATGTTCTTTATTTCCACTTAAAATGCGACCCTTTAAAAATTTGATTCATACACTGCCTTGTTTTTTCTTTCTTTTCATAACATAACATTTTAATATTTTTCTTTTTTATCTGTTATGTACGGAAATATCAAACGTATGTTTCTTTCTTTTAAAATCATAACATTTTAATAGTTCTTTTTTTCTATCTGTTATGTGGGTAAATATCAGATGTGCACAATATATACATAAGAAATAGACTTAATATTTAGAAACAATCAAAGTAATATTTTTTGTTCTCTTTTTTTTCTATTCGTTTTTATTAACAGCTTTTTATTAACTTGGTTGGGTAAAGGATGGAATCTTAGAAGCCATTTTAAACACACTTCCCGTTGAGCTAGAGACTTGAAATTTTCTTCATTATATCAGATCCCGATGACAATACATATTATTATTAAAATACATACATTCATTTATAATACATTAATACATTAAATATTATTAAAATACATATTATTATTTTTCGATATTAAAATAATAATATCGAAAAACATTAGAGAAATTAGCTTAATTTCAAAATTAAATTTTCATACAAAGATATAACAGACTTTTTAACAGAATTATTACAGAACCAAAATAAAACATTTTATCTAAATTTACTAAACTCACCAATACCAATCCCAATACGTATACGTAATACATAAATGTTTTTTTTTTTCTATAAAAGATTATTGTTTTTTATGTAGCCATTGCATTGAATGTGTACATATCCATAGCTACATACTTCAAAATATGTAATAATATGTGCTTCGAAAATATTTTTGGTTTGAAAGCGATGAATTTGAAAGATATGAATGTGTAAACAAATTAATGTGCCGCACTTGAGAACACAGTGTAAAGTTTAATATGCATTTACTTAAAATTTAGTTAGCAAGTGTTAAATTTAAGTTTTTTTTCATCAAATCAATTGATTTTTAGTATACATTTTTATTTATAAAAGCAATGTGTTTATTTATAATATTTATATAGATATGTGTTTTTCCTTTCTTAATTATAATTAAAATAGGGCTTTTCTTTCGAAACCCTTAACATAATAAAATCGCATATTATGGTCCTAACATTGATACCTAAATTGGAATTGCCTTTAAATTAAGATCTATTAGGGAATGATGATCTGCACCACTAATGTCTTTTTCTGAAGTATAAAAACTAAGAATATATTTCCAATTATGAAAAAACATTAAACAACAAAAAGAATATATTAAAAATAAGAAATCCAGTCTTTTTTAAAAATAGTAAATAACAACAATATTTTTCTTTTCAATAACAATAATTATGAATTAACCATATATGTTATGTACATACATACATATATGTATATCTACATCGTTTGGAAAAACAAAATCATTTTTTTTAATTCAAAAACATTGGTATTTAGAGGTAAGCAATTTAATATATTCTCAATTACATACTATTAAAACCAATTTTCATATGTAGGTACAAACATGTACAAAAATGGTATTCATATTTTTATGTGTGCTGTACTATTAAAAATCTGCTAACACAGTCACACCAAATTCCCAAATTCCCAACTATTATTATTTAGTTGATTTATCGATTTATTATTTTTTAATATGTAGGCAACAGTTATACTTATATGAATGGACGGTAAACATAAACGAACAAAAAAAAATTTTATGTATGCATATGAATGGACGATTAACATAAACGAACAAAAAAAAAATTCAGAATGTTCTATAGCTAATAATTTCTACTTTTGAAATAGACTGTATGCATAAATTTAATATTAAAAAAAAAAAAATAAGTTCTTAGCGTTCCTAAATAACAGAAACAAAATCGAAAAATGTAATACTGGATGAAAAATAAAAACGAATAGAAAAAAAAAAGAACAAAAAATGTTACTTTGATTGTTTTTAAATATTTTTAAAGTCTATTTCTTATGTATATATTGTGCACATCTGATATTTACCCACGTAACAGATAGAAAAAAAGAACTATTAAAATGTTATGATTTTAAAAGAAAGAAACATACGTTTGATATTTCCGTACATAATAGATAAAAAGAAAAATATTAAAATGTTATGTTATGAAAAGAGAGAAAAAACAAGGCAGTGTATGAATCAAAGTTTTTAAAGGGTCGCATTTTAAGTGGAAATAAAGAACATTATAAAATTGCAATAACAATTTTATTTAAATTTTGAATTTAGCTATGCAACGTTTTCTTAGTTTTTTAAAAATTTTGCCGCATTATGATATTATAAGTTCAGCTCATAATATAGATACATATGTATATGAATGAATATATGGCTATTTATGTATGTAATTGTAGATTTATTATTTTTTAATATATAGGCAACAGTTATATTTATATGAATGGACGATAAACATAAACGAACAAAAAAAAATTTTATGTATGCATATGAATGGACGATAAATATAAACTAAAAAAAAAATTTCAGAATATTCTATAGGTTATAATTTATATTTTTTAAATAGATTGCATGCATTAATTAAACATTTAAAAAAAAACAAGAAATACTTAGCGTACCTAAATAACAGAAAACAAAAAAAAAAAGGAAAATGTAATACTGGATGAAAAATAAAAACGAATAGAAAAAAAAGAGAACAAAAAATGTTACTTTGATTGTCTTTAAATATTTTTAAAGTCTATTTCTTATGTATATATTGTGCACATCTGATATTTACCCACGTAACAGATAGAAAAAAAGAACTATTAAAATGTTATGATTTTAAAAGAAAGAAACATACGTTTGATATTTCCGTACATAACAGATAAAAAAAAAAATTAAAATGTTATGTTATGAAAAGAAAGAAAAAACAAGGCAGTGTATGAATCAAAGTTTTTAAAGGGTCGCATTTTAAGTGGAAATAAAGAACATTATAAAATTGCAATAACAATTTTATTTAAATTTTGAATTTAGCTATGCAACGTTTTCTTAATTTTTTAAAAATTTTGCCGCATTATGATATAATGCAACACTGAGAAGTTCAGCTCATAATATAGATACATATGTATATGAATGAATATATGGCTATTTATGTATGTAGTTATAGATTTATTATTTTTTAATATGTAGGCAACAGTTATATTTATATGAATGGACGGTAAACATAAACGAACAAAAAAAATTTTATGTATGCATATGAATGGACGGTAAATATAAACGAACAAAAACGAGAAAGAATACAGTTGACTTTGTCAACTCTTAGATACCCGTACGAACCGTTAGTATGTTCACAGCCTGTCACTCTGCTTACAATATTATTTTTTTAATATTTTAGTATTTTAAAATAATTTGGGTGAATTTTATAATTTCTGGAACTATAGGTTGTACGTATATTCAAACTATATGTTTATACATTCTTCAAAAGCAGATGCTAACCACATATCGATTATCAATCCGAAACTTTTTCAAATATTCTATAGTACCATTTAATACTAAGCGGTAAATGTATATTAAATTACAAAATAGTAAATATAATTTATATATTATATTATATTATATTAACGCGCACATAGTATATTTATATTGTTATAAGTATATCGCCATACTTTGCAATATTTCTTTAAAAATATTTCCATTCATAGAATAATTTCTTATAAGTACAATAAAAAGCATATACATATGTATGTAAATACGGCGCTATATAATATACATCTATACTTTTATCATTCATTCATCAGTGACATATACGATATGTAAATAAACATGATATTATATAAGTATGTGTGTATATATCAATATCATATAAATAAAAATTCTTCAAGCAACCGTTATGTTGTTTATTTATTTACATTTTTTTGTACTACGCATTGTATCCTCAACAATTTCAAATTATCGAGTAAAACAAAATGCAAAAAATTCTTTAAAGAAATTTGTTAGAAAATTTGAAAAAATCAAGTAATACTTTCGTCAATTATAAAGTAACCCTATATTATTAAAAAAAGTTGTTAACAGAAATAAGAGTATAATGTTGAAGCTTTAATTTTTGTGTATTACTTCAAAAAACTTTTAACAGGTGTTCAAGTTACAGGTGTTTAAAAATAGGAAATTTTCAGTTTTTGACTCCTTACAGCTCATAAACGGGGGGTGATACAAAAAAAATTTCTGAAATTACTCATACTTATTTTCAAAGATCTAAGTTTTGGCAAAATTTGAAGTTTCCAACTTAAACCGTTTAGAAGATAGAAGGGTTAAAGGATTTTGCAAAATTTGAGTTTCGCATAACGGTAAATTAAGACACCGTATGCCACAAATATATATTTATTGTATATATACTTTTAAAGCTAATAAAAGTAGTAATCGTTTGCCGTTTTCAAAATGAAGATATACTTTATACAACTTGTGCTATTACAATTTAAATATAGAGCTTTTTTGAACCTTTGGGGAGCTGTAGCTCCGTAACGGATGCGGCTACAAAAAAAAGTTATAAAATAAAATTAATATTTTTGTGAGATCTATCAGTAGTTAAAATTTCATAGCTCTATTGCAAAAAAAATGTCGGGATCTAAAAGTTAGGTGTTCGAGAGCTACCCTAAGTTTTGGTACAAACTCAACCAAAAAAAATAGGGAACCTACAAATTACTCCCAGAATATTTTGGATAAATTTCAAGATTCTAGCTTTCTTAGTTTTTGAGTTAGCGTGCTGACGGACGGACGGACATGGCTCAATCGTCTTAGAATTTTTTTCTGATCCGATCTATACCTTTGAAGGTATATCTAGCTCGCTTATTTCGAGGTGTTACAAACGGAGGAGTAATTTTATTATACCCGATCCTATCGTGCGGGTATAAAAATTCAGAATATTCTATAGGTTATAATTTATATTTTTTAAATAGAATGCATGTATAAATTAAACATTTAAAAAAAAAAAAAAAATACTTAGCGTACCTAAATAACAGAAAACAAAAAAAAAGTAAAATGTAATACTGGAAGAAAAATAAAAACGAATAGAAAACAAAGAGAATAAAAAATGTTACTTTGATTGTTTTTAAATATTTTTAAAGGCTATTTCTTATGTATATGTGCACATCTGATATTTACACACATAACAGATAGAAAAAAAGAAATATTAAAATGCCATGCTATAAAAGAAAGAAAAAACATAAATCAAAGTTTTCAAAGGATCGCATTTTTAAGTGGAAATAAAGAACATTATAAAATTGCAATATTTTTATTTAAATTTTGAATTTAGCTATGCAACGTTTTCTTAATTTTTTAAAAATTTTGCCACAATAAATTAATAATAAAAAAATTCAATATATTCTATATTATAACAGGTAATAATATAATTATAGACTGTGAGGTAAACTGTAAAAATTCAAAATTAAACAAGGAAAAAAAAAATATCGGTTCAATTCTTATATTTGTCGTTACTAAAAAGAATAAAATAAAATAAATAAAAAAAATTTTTAAAATACAATGCGTAGTACAAAAAAATGTAAATAAATAAACAACATAACGGTTGCTTGAAGAATTTTTATTTATATGATATTGATATATACACACATACTTATATAATATCATGTTTATTTACATATCGTATATGTCACTGATGAATGAATGATAAAAGTATAGATGTATATTATATAGCGCCGTATTTACATACATATGTATATGCTTTTTATTGTACTTATAAGAAATTATTCTATGAATGGAAATATTTTTAAAGAAATATTGCAAAGTATGGCGATATACTTATAACAATATAAATATACTATGTGCGCGTTAATATAATATAATATAATATATAAATTATATTTACTATTTTGTAATTTAATATACATTTACCGCTTAGTATTAAATGGTACTATAGAATATTTGAAAAAGTTTCGGATTAATAATCGATATGTGGTTAGCATCTGCTTTTGAAGAATGTATAAACATATAGTTTGAATATACGTACAACCCATAGTTCCAGAAATTATAAAATTCACCCAAATTATTTTAAAATACTAAAATATTAAAAAAATAATATTGTAAGCAGAGTGACAGGCTGTGAACATACTAACGGTTCGTACGGGTATCTAAGAGTTGACAAAGTCAACTGTATTCTTTCTCGTTTTTGTTCGTTTATATTTACCGTCCATTCATATGCATACATAAAATTTTTTTTGTTCGTTTATGTTTACCGTCCATTCATATAAATATAACTGTTGCCTACATATTAAAAAATAATAAATCTATAACTACATACATAAATAGCCATATATTCATTCATATACATATGTATCTATATTATGAGCTGAACTTCTCAGTGTTGCATTATATCATAATGCGGCAAAATTTTTAAAAAATTAAGAAAACGTTGCATAGCTAAATTCAAAATTTAAATAAAAATATTGCAATTTTATAATGTTCTTTATTTCCACTTAAAATGCGACCCTTTAAAAACTTTGATTCATACACTGCCTTGTTTTTTCTTTCTTTTCATAACATAACATTTTAATATTTTTTTTTTTATCTGTTATGTACGGAAATATCAAACGTATGTTTCATTCTTTTAAAATCATAACATTTTAATAGTTCTTTTTTTCTATCTGTTATGTGGGTAAATATCAGATGTGCAAAATATATACATAAGAAATAGACTTAATATTTAGAAACAATCAAAGTAATATTTTTTGTTCTCTTTTTTTTCTATTCGTTTTTATTTTTCTTCCAGTATTACATTTTCCTTTTTTTTTGTTTTCTGTTATTTAGGTACGCTAAGTATTTCTTTTTTTTTTTTAAAAATGTTTAATTTATACATGCATTCTATTTAAAAAATATAAATTATAACCTATAGAACATTCTGAATTTTTTTTTGATCGTTTATATTTACCGTTCATTCATATGCATACATAAAATTTTTTTTTGTTCGTTTCTGTTTACCGTCCATTCATATAAATATAACTGTTGCCTACATATTAAAAAATAATAAATCTATAACTACATACATAAATAGCCATATATTCATTCATATACATATGTATCTATATTATGAGCTGAACTTATAATATCATAATGCAGCAATATTTTTAAAAAATTAAGAAAACGTTGCATAGCTAAATTCAAAATTTAAATAAAATTGTTATTGTAATGTTCTTTATTTCCACTTAAAATGCGACCCTTTAAAAACTTTGATTCATACACTGCCTTGTTTTTTCTTTCTTTTCATAACATAACATTTTAATATTTTTTTTTTTTATCTGTTATGTACGGAAATATCAAACGTATGTTTCTTTCTTTTAAAATCATAACATTTTAATAGTTCTTTTTTTCTGTCTGTTATGTGGGTAAATATCAGATGTGCACAATATATAAAGGGTGTTCAAAATTGAGATATCATTTTAATTTTAATAAAAAAAGACTTTTTTTTTGAAATATTAAATATATTTTTATTTTAATTTATTACAAATAGGTTCCGGTTAATAATGAAGCATTAAGTCGGCCAAGTGGCCCCCTCTACAACTTCGGCAGGCTTCCAATCTTTTACCAAATTTCTGAATCACGTTGTTCAATAAACTGTTCTCAATGGTTGACATCTCCTTGATAATGTTGCTTTTAAGCTCTTGAATTGTTGTGGGATTATTGCTGTACACTTTCGATTTCACAAAACCCCTCAAAAAAAAATCCAACGCTGTCAAATCGCACGATCTTCGTGGCCACATCACTCCTCCTCTACGAGAAATAATACGATCTTCGAACTTTTCCTTCAAAAAATCCATTGTTTCTCTTGCTGTGTGGCAAGTGGCACCCTTCTGTTGAAACCACGTATTCTCTACGTCCAAATCATCAATTTCCCGCCACAAAAAGCTTCGGATCATCTCCCTGTAGCGATTTCCATTGACCGTAATCGCATTTCCATTTGCGTTTTCAAAAAAATATGGTCCGATGATTCCCCCTGACCACAAACCACACCAAACCGTAACTTTTTGTGGATGTACTGGTTGCTCTAAGATAACCCTTAGATTCTCTTCACCCCAAATGCGGCAATTCTGTTTATTGACGTAGCCATTGAGCTGGAAATGAGCTTCGTCGGTGAAGATTATTTTGTTAAAAAAATTCTCATTTTCTTCTTGTTTTTCGATTGCCCAAGAAACGAATCGCCGACGTAATGCATGGTCAGTTGGTTTTAATTCTTGCGTCGGCTGTATCTTATAAGCCTTTAAATGGAGATCACGATGCAAAATGTTGAATAATGTGGATGGTTTGATGTTTAATTGCTGCGAACGATGACGAATGGAAGTTTTTGGATCTTCTTCAACACTTCTGCTCACAGCTGCTACATTCTCGGTTGAACGGCCACTACATTGATAAATGTTGCCTCTGTTATCAAGAACAGATCCAGTTTCTAGAAATTTATCAACCATCAGCTTGATGGCACGATTTGTTGGAGCATTTTCTCTGTTCGAAATTTCCTAATTACATCTTGAAAACTTTTACCATTTTCACGTTGTTCCTTCGTGTAACGTTCCATATTAACTAATCGGAATGTATTTAGAATATACCTAAAGAAACCTCGTATAAAACTTGCAGGTAGAAAAAAAATGGCGGCAAAATCAAAATGATACCTCAATTTTGAACACCCTTTACATAAGAAATAGACTTAATATTTAGAAACAATCAAAGTAATAAGTAGTATGTATATGCCGTTTCAGCGCCAGGAGGAGCTTCTTTAAAGCTCTTATTATGTCGTTTCAGCGCCAGGAGGAGCTTTTATTCAACAGTTCTCCTAAATGTATGCAATAAAATTGTGATAAGTAAAAAGTTTTATGCTTTTGAGTATTTTAAATTAAGCTTAGCGGTTAGAATATCAGTTATGTTTAAATTTCAAATTAAAACAGTAATAAGCTTAAGATATTGTGCTTACTGTTCTTAATTAAATATGAAAAATTTTTAAAGTTTGGGTTGGTTTAAATACAAAGTTAAGCTTGATTTAATATTTGCATAAAAATTGAAAAAAAGTTTTATAAATTAAAAAAAAAAAAAAAATAAGTTTAAGCTATTGAGCTGAATATTCCTAATTAGATATGAAAAGTTTTTTAAGTTTGGCTCATTCTTAATATTATTAAAGTTTAAGTTTGTTTTAATATTTACGTGAAAATTTGAAAAAAAGTTTTAAAAAATATAACCATAATAAGCTTAAGCTATTGTGCTGAAATTCCAAAATTAGTTATAAAAAGTTTTTAAAGTTTAGTTTATATTCAAAATTATTATTATCATATAGTTTAAGCTTGATTTAATATTAACTTACCAAAAAAATTTAAATATAAAACTTTTTATATTTAAAACAATAATAAGCTTAAGAAGTTAAACTGTAGTGCTGAGTATTAAAAAGATAATATGAAAAGTTTTTAAAGTTGGGTTTAAATACAAAACTATTGTTAGGAAAGTTTAAGCTTGGTTTAAAATTTACTTGAAATTATTAAAGAAAAGTTTTTTAAATTAATAATAAGCATAAGTTATATAGTGCTATTGAAAAGTTTTCAAAGTTAATATTATTAAAGTTTAGATTTGAAAAATTAAAAGTTTTTTATGTTTTAAAATTTTAACAAAATTATTATTAAAGTTTAAATTTGATTTACTTGAAAATTAAAAAAAAATTTTAAAAACTTGATTTGAATACATAATAATTCTTCAAATGAAATGTTTTGTAATGTTTTTACTTCAATAAAAGCTTGATTCAAATAATTGAAATTATATTGTTAATAATATAAGCTATGAAAAAACGTGATCGAGTTCAAGTTCAAAATAAAAAACTAGTTTTATAAAGTTGTTTTTATTAATAAATAACAGCATTGCATTTTACCTTTTGTCTTTTGTTTTTTTGTTTTTAATTAAATAATATATTGTTTATTTATCCACGAATCATGTTTTTTATCAAAGCCAAGCCACCTAACCAAAACTTGATTTCCTTTTTTTTTTTTATTATTTTTTCTACAAGATAAACATTAGGAAATTTAACAGATGTAAGTTCAGGTTCATAAAAACTGCCTTTTATTGGTTTTTGTGTGTAATCAAGTAAATTGTATGTTATTGGATCAGTTCTTTTAATTTTCGCTATTGTATAAATTTCTGTTGACCAATTGGGTTGATAACCTTTTGTAAATATACCTTTAAATTTACTAATACGAACAAAATCTCCAACTTTATATTTTCCTTTACGAAATACTTTTATTTTATTGTAGACTGTTTTTAATAACAATTTCTCATTTTTCTTTGTAACCTTTTTAGGTGGAAGTTTAATTGTGTGATGATATGTTGAATTATATTTTTCTATTAGTGGTGGTAGAATAGATAACCATTTATATGTGCCTTGTAAACTAAATTTTTTCCACATCGTATTTTTTAGGGTGCGATTGAAACGTTCTACAATTGAAGCTTTTAGCTCTGAATATGTATGATAATGGTTAATTTTATTTTTCCTCATTAGATTTTGAAATTTTTTGTTAAAAAATTCCGTACCTTGATCAGATTGTAAATTTTTTGGTTTTTGACCAGCACGCTTAAAAATATTTTTCATTGCGATTAAAACATTATCAGCGCTCTTATTTTTAACTGGTTCGGCATAAGCAAATTTTGAAAATGTATCTATAACTGTTAATAAATATTTATATCCCTTATTAAATTTGGCTTATGGAATCATTTCAACCAAATCAATTTGCCAAGTATCATTTAAACCCTTTTGAATAAATTTTCTTCGAGTAAATTTTCTTCTAGCTCCTCTATGAATTTCTGACACAACTTGTAACCTCGACATTATTCTTGTACCATTCAATTAAATTTTTCAAAGTGATTTTATATTTTTCTATTGTATGACATTCACATGTATCTGGTCCAGAAGTAGAATTATCATATGCCCACGGGCAAAGAGCAAAATGAGTACCATAAATTGAAGTGTATTTATTGACTTCAGAAAAATTTTTGATGTGTTTATATAGATGTAATATTAGTTTCTTATGATCATCTAATAAGACGGAGGAATAAATATTTAAGAACTCCTCTACTTCCATAATTCAAAATGACTGTATTAAGAATATGTTCGCTGCTTTTATATTATCTCTAAATTGTATTTTAAATTCAGTTTCTTATCAGACACAGACCAAAAATGATTAATTTTATTCATCCATTTACAATGATGATAGCGGGACCATCTGGATGTGGAAAAACAAAATTTGTGAGCAATTTAATTGAAAATATTGATAGATTGATTTATCCGAAAATTGAAACAATAAAATGGTGTAACCCAGAAATTTCTGCTATTCCAAAAAATCTAGCTTTTCCTTATATAGACTTTTATACCAGTATCCCAAAAGAATTTAGTGGTAATGAAAATAAACCTACTTTAATTGTTCTAGATGACTTAATGTTAGATTCTGCAAATAAACAGGTATGTGAGCTATTTACTAAAGGTTCACACCATCGTAATTTATCTATTATATTGTTAACGCAAAACGTTTTTCATCAGGGAAAATTTTCAAGAGATATTTCATTAAATTGTAAATATTTAGTGCTTTTCAAAAACCCTCGAGACAAATCACAGATTTTTCCTCTTACTTCCGGAACTATATCCGGAAAATATAAAAGATTTCTTGAGAGTATATAATGAGTCAACATCAAAACCTCATGGTTATATTGTGTTGGATTTAACACAAGAGATTAACGATTTATTTCGTATTAGAACTAATATTTTTTCCAAGGAATATTGTATATGTTTCTGTGATACGGGTGATTTGAATAACAGCAGCTGTGAAAAGTATGAAACGATTGAAGAAAAACCAACATATATTACGTGTACTAGGAAAGTGCAACAACAAGAAATTTCGTAAAAATATTCTTAAATATTGTGATGACGATATTATAAAAACTATTGCTGAAATTGCAATCAATATATTAAATGGTAATAATAAAATATCATCAGCACAAAAAGCAAAATTAAAAAAACATAAAAAACAATTAAGATTTCTAGCCTGTTCTAAGAAAAGTATAAAAGCCAAAAGAAAAATATTAGTTCAACATGGTGGGTTTTTACCAACTTTAAGCGGAACTATATTATCTGATGTAATAGGGAAATTGCTCAGTAAAACATAATGCAGCGAATGATTGTTATGTCACCAGAAATATTTTCAAAATTTAGTAAATTGTTTCAGGATGATAAAAACTTGGATTTATTAGATCAAAAAATGAAAAAAGTTTTATATGATAAAAAACTAAAACCATTGCAAAACTGGTACTTATATCGTCAAAATCTCTTCAAATATGGAATTAACAAAAGACATGCAAAAAAATTACCAGAAAAGGCTAATAATCTTACATTTGATACAGGCACTCAAACAAAATTCTTTTCTAAACGAAATGCATATACAGAAACTGAATTGCCCAAATACAAATCAACATCAGCCCAGACTAATTTTGTACCATTAGTTGCTGATGAAGTGTTTCAATATGATCCAAAAAAAGAGATCCAAATATCCATTCAGATATGGATATTGATTTAACACATTACGACTTAGATGATGAAAATTCATTTAAAAAATTAGCTCAAACTGAAATGCTGAAAGACGAAAAACTAATACAAAGACCATCTCTAAGCTCTGATTATCGAATGTTTGAAACACCAAGTGGTGATGTAATTACCGTTGCTGTACCATCTCCTGAAAAAAAGAAGACACTAAGATCAGCCGGTAGTTCAATTTCCTCAACTATACTTTCACAGTTTCTTGAAACAAAAAAACGAAAACTAAAACCTTCACTAAGAAGTCCAAAACTAAAAACTTCATCAACACCAGAATGGACAACATATAAATAGTGCAACATTCTATGTTTTAGAAGAAGTTAACAAAGATGGATAGTCAAGATGATTTCTAAGTAACATTGTTTAGTAATGATAATTTAAAACTGTTTCCAGTCAACACTTTAGCTTCATTCGAAAATAAACTGCCTATTCACTTTGATTTAAGAAACGGAAACTGGAAAGTAGGTCTTTCAGAAATTTATCTGAATGATTTCCTACAAACGGAAAAATTTAACAAAGAGAATTGTGCTCTTATTAATATCGGGGAGTATAATGTTTATGTAAGAAACATTGAAAAACCTCTTCAAAAAATCAAAGTAACCAAATCTATAGGTTACACATATTATTCATATGACGATTCGGAATTACATTTGGATGATTGGAAGTTTAATTTTTTGCCAATACTTATTAAAAATATAACTCCTAATCCAGGATTTACTCGAAACCAGGTTTTTACAGAATTTTTTAATGAAATTTTGACATATATCTCTAATGCAAAAAAATTATGATGATGTAGTATTTAAAAAAATGTCAGAATCTAATCGAAAGGATTTAATTCGTATATCGCAAACTTTTGATGAAGATAGTTTCTATATAAAAGTTAATCATAGCTATAACGTAAAAACATTATTAACTGAACTATTTCAACAGAAAAAAAATATAAAAAGTTTCAAAACAAAATTACCTGAACTATTCAAATTAGCTGTTGCTAATAATAAAGACGAATTGAATGGAATGGTGATGATTTATTCAGATATAGTTCAATCATCTATTTTTGGAAGTAGCAAAGTGCGTGCATTAAGAGCTATCAATATAGAAAATTGCAGAATACCTACAAATATTGAATTTGAAAATGTCCATTACATACCTACAGAAAAAAATTGGGGTCGCCTAAGCACTGTAATAAGTATCTGAAAAAAAAAAATTTTTTTCAGACCGTTTTCGGACCTTCACAAACCGTTTTCGGACCTTCAAAGACAGTTTTAGACCTTCAAAGACCGAGACTAGTCGTGAATACTGGCCTCTGACACCTTTGCATCTTCATAAGTATCTGAAAAAAAAAAACAATTTTTCCTTTTCTTTCAAAATAAATCAAAAAAAAAAAAACAAAAAAGCAAATTAAATTTTTAATCTTAAAGTTTATTTATTTCAAAAATTTTTCTTGTGAATCGATATCAATCGATGGAATTAATTGAAATAATGCCATATTTCGTCTGTCTTTATCCCGTCCCAAAAATTTGAAATAAAACTGCGCTATATTCAATTCCTCTAATTCTGGTTCGTTTGTTACTTTTTTTGAAAACCTGTCCGGCATGAAAAATATAATTTTTTCTTCTACCTTGCAAAGAACCACCGTTTGACCTCTTTTCGTCTCTAAAAAGCGCCAGGAAATCACCTCGTATATTTTATTCTGTTGTAAAATATCAATATTTTGATATTTTTCACTTGAACCCACTCCCAATTCCATTAAATTTTTTAAAAAGGCAGCCTATTTCATATTGAAAAAATAGAAAATAGAAAATTAAAAATAAAAAGAAAACAAATATCTTACCATATTGTTGTTTTATTTTGTAATGTTATGTATATACTTAATAAAGTAAATAATTTCTAATGATATTAAAGGAAAATTGTTGTTTTTATATATGAAAAACTTTATATATCACATCCCTACTATATAGTTTTTTTTTTGTTTTTGAAAACATGAAATTATCTTTAAAAAAAAACAAAAAAAAAAACCAAATAACTAACTCATTATGCAATTAAGCAATTTTTTGTTTTGTTTTTGTTTCTCTAATTGATATTAAATCTGTAAAATATTTTTTTTTTTTTTTTTTAAAGTTGATATTCTAATACGATACAACAATTTTGCCGTATTTGAAAAATATCGTATAAATTAAAAAGTTATGAAAGTTGCTGCAGCTGCGCGGTGCCAAAAAACATTTTTTTATAGGTTTATTTTATTTTATGATTAGAATAGTAATGCGAGCACACCTTTCTAAACAAGTTAATATGCTAATACGATGCAACATTGTTGCAGTATTTGAAAAATATAATATAAATTAAATAGTTGTCAAGGATGTGACAGTTGATGTAGTGTCTCAACAACTTTTTATAGATTTATTTATTTTTATGATTAGAATAGTAAGGTTGCCTTTCTACAAAAACAAAAAAAAAAACATAAAAAAAACAGTTAATATGCTAATACGATGCAACATTGTTGCAGAATTAATAAGTTACAGTAAGTAAATTCATAGTGAGCTTTTTAAATGTATTTACCCGGTGGTGGTTTTTAAAAATATATATATAATCTTATGTTAAAATCCATTTTTAGTTAGCAATAATTTTTGTTACGAAATAATAACGTTTTACATAAATAAAAACAAACAAAAAAAAAAAATGAATTCATTAAATAAAAAAATGAAATTAGAATGTAATGAGTGTAAAAAAATTTTTACAAGATCGGATAATCTAAAAAGACATAAATGTAGAACACAATTAAAACATAAATGTGATTTATGTCAAAAAACATTTAGTAGAAAAAGAATTTTATTAGATCATATAAAAAACCAAAGAGAAAGTTATGAAAATACAAAATTTTGTGAGAAGTGCAAAACAACCATCTCAAATTATTTGTGGAACTACCACATTCGGACAAATAAACATAAGAAAAATGCAGCAGAAGTCATTAAAACTAATGTTAGGTGTATTAATGAATGTTTTCAAAATAGACTAGAAACATTTATTAGAGATAATGATGATGAAGGCATATTAAACCCATCACAATTTTTAGAAAAGGCTCAAACCGATATAATTGAATTGTTGAGACAATCACTAAAAAAGCACAATGCCATTAAGGTAAATCTTGAACTTTTCGGCGAATATATAAAACCAACAGAAAAAGAGTTTGAAAATATATCAATCAAATCTTTTCAAACTCGAATGTTTAGCATTACACAGACAGACGATCTTAATGATTTTTTTGAAAATGTTAAAGAAGTTATTCAACAACAAGCAGAAGATTTCCAAGAAAAGGATAGTGGCTGGGCGTTGATTAGAATTTTACACGTGGAAATAAATATTAATAAATATGAACCAATCCGCGTTTCTAGTTATATTAAGTTACCAAAAAACATAGAAGATAAAAAAGCCTGTATTAATATCAACAATAATGATAACTTCTGTTTTAAGTGGAGTTTGGTATCAGCCTTACAAACTTGTGCTGAACATGCAAAACGAACATCTTCATACAAAATTGGTGACATTTCTCAACCCATAGTCAAGCTTGAGTTTGGCGATGTTTTACAACTTAATTTTGGTAATATGCATTGTCTGAATTAAATTTATTCGAAGAACTTAATAATGACATAAGCATAAATTTGTTTGGACTGGAAGTCATTAATAAGAAATATGAGGTTGTAGGGCCATTTTATTTGACAAAATGTGAAAAAAAATTTTATGTCAATTTATTGTTTTTGGAAAGGGATGAAAAATTTCATTTTGTTTACATAAAACATTTATCAAGATTGATAAGTCGATCTGTAACAAAGAATACTCATCAAATTTATATTTGTAATATGTGCTTGCAACATTTTCATACATTACAACAACGTGACCTACACATACTCGAATGCAATAAAGTAGTTACAAAGCTTCCATCTGTTGAAAAAAGTACACTAGAGTTTAAGAATTATCAACAACAATTGAAAACACCTTTTGTTATTTATGCTGATGCTGAGAGTATTTTACAGCCTATTGCAGCATGCAATCCTGATCCCATGATGTCTTCAACAACAAATATTCATCAACATGTTCCAGTAGCTTTCTCGTACTACATTAAGTGTTCTTTTGATGATAGTCTAAGCTGTTTCAAAGAATTTGTTGGAGCTAACTGTGCTAAGGAATTTGTCCAATCATTGACGGAAACATGCAGTGAATTATATTCAACCTTCTTAATATTCAACCTTCAAATTATATTCAACCCTCTAACACTGGATGAGCAGCTGCAACAATTGGTTCAAGAAACGTGTCACATATGTTGTAAGCATTTAGATTTTAATAATAGAATTAGAGACCAATATCACTTTACTGGCAATTATAGAGGTCCTGCTCATTCTTATTGCAACTTATTGTATAGGCGATCAAATTTTTTCCCAATATTCTTTCACAATTTTTCCGGCTATGATTCTCATCTTTTATTTAAAGAGCTAAACGAAGTGAATGGACATATTGGTGTCATTCCTTTGAATAAAGAACGTTATATTTCATTATCTAAAAAAATTACAATAGATAATAATCATTCATTTTATTTACGTTTTCTTGATAGCTTCAGATTTATGGCTTCTAGCCTTGATTCATTGTGTAAAAATTTAAATGAAAACGATTTGTTTCATATAAAAAAAGAATTCAATAATAATGAAAAATTTATACTTATGACTCGAAAGGGGGTTTTTCCTTATGAGTATTTAAATTCCATTAAACGACTTGACGAAACATGTTTACCGTCACAAGACAATTTTACCAATCAAATGACAAACACACCATGTTCCGATGAAGACTACATTCATGCAGTTAATGTATGGAATACGTTTAAATGTCAAAATTTATGGGACTATCTTAAACTTTACCTTAAAACAGATGTACTTATTTTGACTGATGTTTTTGAAAACTTCCGAAAAATATGCTCCAAAATCTATTCTTTAGATCCTGCAAATTTTTACACTACACCAGGTTTGTCATGGGCGGCTATGTTAAAATACACTGATATCAAGTTAGAGTTGTTAACTGATGTTGATATGTATAATTTTTTTAAAAAAGGGATACGTGGTGGAATTAGTCAGTGCTCACTTAGATATTCAGTAGCAAATAATAAATTTATGGGGGAATCTTATAAAAAAAACGAACCTTCTAAATACATAGTATATGAAGATGCTAACAATTTATATGGGTGGGCAATGATACAATATTTACCACATAAAGATTTTCAGTGGGTTGATACTCCTGAAAATATTGATGTGCTTTCAGTTGCCGATGATTCGCAAACTGGTTACGTTTTAGAAGTGGATTTAGATTACCCTCAACATTTACATGATTTGCACAATGATTTTCCTTTTTGTGCTGAAAACAAAGTTCCACCGAAAGGTAAAATTCCTAAACTGTTAGCTGACTTAACAAACAAACGAAAATATATTATCCATTATCGAAATTTAAAACAATGTCTTCGAAACGGCATGATTCTCAAAAAAATTTATAGAGTACTAAAATTCACACAAAGCAATTGGTTAAAAAAATATATTGATTTAAATAACGCACACAGGTCAATGGCTAAAAAATTTTTGAAAAAGATTATTTTAAATTAGTGAATAATGCTGTTTTCGGTAAAACAATGGAAAATGTAGATAAAAGAAAAAATGTCAAAATAGCTACGTCTTGGGAAAGTCAAGGAAGACATTTAGGTGCTCGTGCGCTAATAGCAAAACCAAATTATCATAGCCACTCTAGATTTACTGAAAACTTGATAGCCATTCAGCTTAATCATACAAATATATATTATGACAAACCTATATATTTGGGATTTACGGTACTCGAACAATATAAAATTCTTATGTATGATTTTCATTATGATTATATTAAACCTAAATATGGTAGTAAGGCTTTATTAAATTATACAGACACTGACAGTTTTATTTATACTATACAGACAGATGATTTTTACGCTGACATATTTAATGAAATACCAAAACGTTTTGATACATCAGATTATCCATCCGACAATTTATTTAATTTTCCTCTAATGAATAAAAAAGTTCTGGGTCTTTTTAAAGATGAATTTAATGGAAAAATTGTTTCTAAATTTATTGGATTAAAATCTAAAATGTATTTCCTTCAAACATAAAATGTAAACCTTCAAAATAAAACTATTAAAAAAGCTAAAGGAATAAAGAAATATGTTGTCAATTCTTTAACATTAGATAATTATAAAAATTGTTTGTTAAAAAATGAAACTTGTTTAAAACAAATGAAAATATTTAGATCACATTTACATACAATTTATACACAAAATTTAAATAAAGTAGCTTTAAGTTCATTAGATAATAAAAGATATGTAACTGAAGATAATATAAAAACATATGCTTGGGGGCATTATGCGATTGAGCAATAGTTGTAAAAAAACAAAATAAAAAAATCAAATTTTTGTTAGCTTAATACTAATAATAAAAATCACAATTTAAAGATGTTTAAAAAAAAAAAATATTATACACACATTAAAAGTGTCTTTCAATTTTTTAAAAACTTTTTTTTTTAATTTTTCAGATAAATATTAAACCAAAAGCTTTAACTTTAATAATTACTTAAACAAGACTTTATAAACTTTTCATATCTTCACTTTA
The DNA here is from genome assembly GCA_947095535.1 of Poecilobothrus nobilitatus. Taxonomy (NCBI): domain Eukaryota; kingdom Metazoa; phylum Arthropoda; class Insecta; order Diptera; family Dolichopodidae; genus Poecilobothrus; species Poecilobothrus nobilitatus. The sequence goes on along the minus strand of OX352774.1, from coordinate 129,758,942 downwards.
ACCAGCTTAACCTTTAAAATTTGAAAACATAAAAAACTTTTAACTTTTCAGTTAAATATTAATTCATCTAAATCTAAACTTTAATAATATTAACTTCGAAAACTTTTCTAATCTGTTTGAAAATTTTCAACAGCACTATAGCTTAAGCTTAATATTATTAATTTAAAAAACTTTTCTTTAATTTTTCAAGTAAATTTTAAACCAAGCTTAAACTTTCCTAATAATAGTTTTGTATTTAAACCCTACTTTAAAAACTTTTCATATTATCTTTTTAATACTCAGCACTACAGTTTAACTTCTTAAGCTTATTATTGTTTTAAATATAAAAAGTTTTCTATTTAAATTTTTAGGTAAGTAACTATTAAATTAAGCTTAAACTTAATGATAATAATAATTTTGAATATAAACCAAACTTTTAAAACTTTTTATAACTAATTTCGAATTTTCAACACAATAGCTTAAGTTTTTTATGATTAAATTTTTAAAACTTTTTTTCAATTTTTCAGGTTAATATTAAATCAAGTTTGAACTTTGATTATAATAACTTTGTATTTAAACCAAACTAAAAGCTTGAAAAACTTTTCATAGCTTCCCACATAAAAAAATATTTCAGCAATTTTAAATCAAGTTTTAAGTTTCATAACAAAGCGTTTTAGAAGAAGAAGAAGAATTTTAACATTGATATTAGTTTTGTATATTAACTTTGTATTTAAGTCAAAACTTTAAAATCTTTTCATATCTAATTAAGAATATTCAACACAATAGCTTAAGCTTATTTTTTTATTTTACAAAACTTTTTTTAATTTTTCACGTAAATATTAAATCAAGCTTAAACTTTAATAAACTTTTCATATCTAATTAAGAATATTCCGTTCAATAGCTTAAGCTTATTTTATTTTTTATTTTAATTTACAAAACTTTTTTTTCATTTTTCACAGAAATATTAAATCAAGCTTAAACTTTAATAATATTAAAAATAAACCAAACTTAAAAAACTTTTCATATCTAATTAGGAATATTCAGCTCAATAGCTTAAATTTATTTTTTATTTTAATTTATAAAACTTTTTTTTCAATTTTCACGGAAATATTAAATCAAGTTTAAACTTTGGTAATATTAACTTTGTATTTAAACCAAACCAAACTTTAAAAACTTTTCATATTTAATTAAGAACAGTAAGCACTATATAAACAGTAAGCACTAAGCTTATTACTGTTTTAATTTGAAATTTAAACATAACTGATATTCTAACCGCTAAGCTTAATTTAAAATACTCAAAAGCATAAAACTTTTTACTTATCACAATTTTATTGCATACATTTAGGAGAACTGTTGAATAAAAGCTCCTCCTGGCGCTGAAACGGCATAATAAAAGCTTTAAAAAAGCTCCTCCTGGCGCTGAAACGGCATATACATACTACTGTAATATTTTTTGTTCTCTTTTTATACCCGTACGATAGGATCGGGTATAATAAAACTACTCCTCCGTTTGTAACACCTCGAAATAAGCGAGCTAGATATACCTTCAAAGGTATGGATCGGATCAGAAAAAAATTTTAAGACTTTTGAGCCATGTCCGTCCGTCCGCCCGTCCGTCTGTCCGTCAGCACGCTAACTCAAAAACTAAGAAAGCTAGAATCTTGAAATTTACACAAAATATTCTGGGAGTAATTTGTAGGTTCCCTATTTTTTTTGGTTGAGTTTGGACCAAAACTTAGAGTAGCTCTCGAACACCTAACTTTTAGATCCCCACATTTTTTTTGAAATAGAGCTATGAAATTTTAACTGCTGATAGATCTCACAAAAATATTAATTTTATTTTTAATAACTTTTTTTTGTAGCCCCATCCGTTACGGAGCTACAGCTCCCCAAAGGTTCATAAAAGCTCTATATTTAAATTGTTATAGCACAAGTTGTATAAGGTATAGCTTCATTTTGAAAACTCCAAACGATTACTACTTTTATTAGCTTTAAAAGTATATATACAATAAATATATATTTGTGGCATACGGTGTCTTAATTTACCGTTATACGAAACTCAAATTTTGCAAAATCCTTTAACCCTTCTATCTTCTAAACGGTTTAAGTTGGAAACTTGAAATTTTGACAGAAGTTAGATCTTTGAAAAGTATGAGTAAGTATGAGTCATTTCAGAAATTTTTTTTGTATCACTCCTCGTTTAGGAGCTGTAAGGGGTCAAAAACTGAAAATTTCCTATTTTTAAACACCTGTAACTTGAACACCTGTTAAAATTTTTTTGAAGTAATACACAACAATTAAAGCTTCAACATTATACTCTTATTTCTGTTAACAACTTTTTTTAATAATATAGGGTTACTTTATAATTGACGAAAATGTTACTTGATTTTTCAAATTTTCTAGCAAATTTCTTCAACAAATTTTTTGCATTTGTTTTACTCGATAATTTGAAATTGTTGAGGATATAATGCGTAATACAAAAAAATGTAAATAAATAAACAACATAACGGTTGCTTGAAGAATTTTTATTTATATGATATTGATATATATACATACTTATATAATATCATGTTTATTTACATATCGTATTATGTCACGATGTCACTAGTGAATGAATGATAAGAGTATAGATGTATATTATATAGTGCCGTATTTACATACATATATGTATTTTATTGTACTTATAAGAAATTATTCTGTCAATGGAATATTTAAATATAATATAATATAATATTTAAAATTATATTTATTATTTTGTACTAAGTAAATTTAATATACAAGTAGTAATAGTAGCGCTTTGGCATGGGAAAATAATTATGCAAATTAGGTCAAAGTAATAGTAGCGCTTTGGCATGGGAAAATAATTATGCAAATTAGGTCAATGACCTTGGGCGTTTACTTTGTTGTTGAGAGCTTTTTTAAGGAATGTTGTAGTGTAAAAAAACAGGTAGCAAATTAGATGTCGTGATTGGCGTTTGCATAATTAGTTTCCGGAAAAGTGTTTGTAAATAATATAGAAGGTCAACTAGATAATGTGGAACAAGTAGATAGTGCAATGACCTAAACAGGTGTTGTACTATAATAACATAGACTATATAAATAATATGCAAGAATTTATTTTATTTTTTAATAAAAAGCTTTTACTAAGTGTGTTTGGAAATAATATTGAAAGGTAAACTAAATAATGTAGAACAAGTAAGTGCAATGATCTAAACAGGTGTTATAATATCTAGTATTTGTTACCGGTTGCATAATTAGTTTCCGGAAAAAGCTTTTGTAAATAATATAGAAGGTAAACGAGATAATGTAGGATAAGTAAGTGCAATGATCTTGTTATGATAGTATAGTAACATATAGGTTATTTTAAATAATAAAAATGTATCTTATTTTTTCAATAAAAAGCTTTCACGGTCAACCAGGTATTGTAACATAATATTAGCGCAAAAAATACAGTTGTTATTTATGAGATAAATAAAATGCAGATATTGAACTTGTTATTGTATCTTAGTTTTTATTTTAATCTGAACGATATAAAAAAAAGAAAAAAAAAACAAAAAATAATTTATAGTATAGGTTGTATGTATAAAATCGAGAGAAAAAATTTGTATTTAGTGATTAATTGTTATGTTTTATAAAAAAAAATAAGAAAAATTTTAATATAGAACAAGATTTATTATAGATTCTTGTAAATTACTTTCTATTATGCAAATTTGAGATATGTTATTAATAACAACTATGTATTATGCAAATAATTTAATAATGAATTGTAAAACGAAAAACACGTAAATTAATTTTTATATAATATGAATTAATATAATTGAAATATAATTTGAAAAATTTTTATAATATATAACAAGAGTTATTATGTTCTAGGAAATTACTAGTATTATGCAAATTTGAGTTGTAAAATGTAAACAAGCTGTAATGTGGAGTGGCAATGTTAATTTTATTGTCTATTTGATTCATTTCCTAGTTTTTAAAAATATGTATGGAAAATTTCCTATCCCTTTTAATATTGGTATAAAAACATGGTTAATTAGTTATATATTATCATTAACAAAAAAAAAAGTCGTATAAACATACCAAATCAATACTGAGAAAAATGGCCAAGAAACAAATATTAGAGAAATATTTAGAGGAGTCTTCCAAATTCATAATTATAGAAGAAAAAAGTCAGTTTTTGAAAAAGTTTGGACTTATGTCGAGAAAAATTACATTCAAAATAAGAAAAGCTCCAAATGAAGAAGATATATTGGCATATACTAAAGAAGCCATTAATCAAATAGTTATATATTCGGTGGAAAACGTTGAACCGAATGATCTCATTGGTATAGTATTTTTTGCTGATAACTTTCAACAGAGAACTCCAGGTTGGATGAATTTTAAGCTTGCAAGTTCAGTGAAGTTTGAAGATATTTGGGAACTAATAAGTAAAATATTCCAAAGTAATTCGGAGGGCCTGAATACTGATTCTTTTCAACTAACAACTACAACTGTACGGTTGCCTTCTGGAAGTGGACGAGGGAGAAATTATTTTACTTTCAATGAAGAAAGTTTAAAACGAAAAGGCATTGTTGTCATTAAAAATAATGATAATCTTTGCTTACTCCGAGCAATTGTAGTAGGAAAAGCTTTTATAGATGGTGACATGAATTATAAAAAAATTCGCCAAGATACACAGAAGATGCAGAAAAATTTAGCATTAGAGCTGATGGTAAAAACAAAATTAAATATAACGCAAAGTGCAGGAATATCTGAACTTAAAAAAATACAGGATTATTATGGGGATGAATATAACATCGTTGTTTACGATTATGCTAATAACAAAAATATAATTTTTGAAGGTAAAAACGATGGCAAAAGAATTAATTTATTATATTACGAAAATCACTTTAACGTTATTATTTCGCTGACAGCGGTTTTTTGCATTAACCATTACTGTAAAAAATGTAATGTAGGTTACGCAAATTATCATAATTGTGAAGGTATCTGTATTTGTTGTCGACAGTCTCCTGCATGTAATAATATACCTACAACTATTACATGCAACTATTGCAAACGATCATTCCGAGGTGGAAAATGTTTTGAAAATCATAAAACAGTTACTACATGTCAAAAATTTCACAAATGCTTAATTTGTTTTAAAACATATTTTAGAAAGATTGATTCACCACATAAATGTGATACTGTTTTTTGTAAAAATTGTAACAAAAGTGTAGAAAAAAATCATTTTTGTTATATTATTGTAGATAAGAGCAAACCAAAAATTAATGATTTTGTGTTTATCTTTTACGATCTAGAAACAATGCAAGAAAAAACGCTAGTTAAAAACAATAATGAAGATATTAAACTACATGAACCTAATTTATGTGTTCTTAGTATAAGATGTCATCATTGCATAAAAGAAGAGAAGTTACATTTTTGTTCTAAATGTGGTTTTAGAACAACAGTTTTTGACACAAATGTAATTCCAAATTTAGTTGATTACATTTTTAAAATGGCTAAAAAATTTAAACAAGTTGTTGTAATAGCTCATAATGGACAAAGTTTTGATCACCAGTTTATTTTAAATGAATTGCTGCATAAAAGTGAGATAGAGCCAAAATTAATCATGAGGGGTACAAAAATTATTCAGATGCAGATTAAAAATATAAGGTTTTTAGATTCTATGAATTATTTTGCAATGCCACTATCACAACTTCCTAAAGCTTTCGATTTATCAACTGATTTAAAAAAAGGTTATTTTCCTCATTTGTTCAATACATCAGAAAATATAAATTATGTTGGGCCAATACCACTTATGCACTACTATAGTCCTGATACAATGACAGAAGAAAATCGAAAAATGTTTATTGATTGGTATGAACAAAGCAAAAATACCGAGTTCAATATGAAACGTGATTTGATAGAATATTGCAAAAATGATGTACATATTTTAACTGAAGCCTGCATTAAATTTAGAAAACTCCTATTGGAAGAAAATAATGTATGTCCTTTCACTGAGGCTACAACCATTGCTTCAGCATGCAATTTAGTTTTTCGAAGAAATTTTTTGAAACCGGAAACTATAGGATTGATACCCAAAAAAGGTTACAGATTTGCAGACAATCAATCAAAAATTGTTCTTCAATGGCTAATTTGGGAAGAGGATCAAAGAAAGATTAATATTCAACAAGCAGCAAAGAAAAAAGAAGCAATTATAAAAAATATAAAAGTAGATGGTTTTTGTTCAGAAACAAAACAAATTTTTCAATTCCATGGGTGCTATTTTCATGGCCATCCAAAATGTTTTCCATATAAGAGGAATGAATCAATACAAGGGAACAAACATGATACTCTTGATATCAGATTTGAAAATACCATAACAAGAACAGAACGATTAAAATCATTTGGATATCAAGTGATCGAAATGTGGGAATGTGATTTTAGAGAACAATTGATAGAAAAAGAAGATGAGATGTCATATCTTATAAATCACCCCCTTTTAAAAAACGTTCCTTTAGAACCACGAGATGCTTTTTATGGAGGTAGAACTGGAAACACTTTTATGTATTACAAAGCAAAAGAAAATGAAAAAATAAAATACATAGATATTTGCTCATTATATCCCTATGTGTGCAAATATGGGAAATTTCCAGTAGGACATCCTGAAGTTTTAGTGGGCCATGAAATATGTTCTAAAGTTGACTTAGAAAATACTAATGGTTTAATAAAATGTGATATTCTTCCACCAACTGATTTGATTCACCCTGTTCTTCCAATAAAACAAAATAATAAATTAATGTTTACGCTTTGTTTCACTTGCAGCCTTGAAACATATCAAGATGAATGCCTTCATTCTGATAAAGAAAGAACTCTGACAGGAACTTGGGTTATAGACGAAGTAGTAAAAGCTGTAAAAAAGGGGTATAAAATATTTGAATTTCATGAAATTTGGCGTTATAAGGTACAACAATATAACAAAGACAACTGTGAACCTGGATTATTTACAGAGATGATGGACAAATTTCTTAAAACTAAACAGGAAGCTTCTGGATGGCCTAAAGATTGCAACACAGAAGAATTAAAACAAAATTATTTGGAACAATTTTTCCAACAAGAAAATATTAAACTTGATACAGAAAATATTTACAAAAACCCTGGAAAAAGATCATACAGTAAGCTTATATTGAACTCTTTCTGGGGAAAATTTGGTCAACGAGAAAATCAGACAAAAACGCAAATAATAAAAAGTCCAGCTACTTTTTATTCTATATTGACAAATCCAAGCAAAGATGTATTGCACATAATGATTATCAATTCTGACACGGTTTTAGTTAACTGGAAATATAAAAATGAAGATTTAGATTCATTGCGTACAGTGAACGTATGTATTGCAAGTTATACAACTGCACAGGCTCGTTTAAAATTGTATGAATATTTGGAAAATTTACAAGAACGAGTTTTATATTATGACACTGATTCCGTCATATATGTGTCAAAAGAAGGTGAATATGAACCTGTCATAGGCAATTTTATCGGAGATATGACTAATGAACTAGAATCATTTGGATCTGACAGCTACATAAAAGAATTCGTTAGCGGTGGACCAAAAAATTATGCATATAAAGCATTTTCTTCTGACAAACAAAGCGATGCAGTAGTTTGTAAAGTAAAAGGAATTAAACTAAATTATAATAATTCAAAACTAGTCAATTTTGAAAAAATTAAGGAAATGGTTTTATTGAACGATAAAGCCGGTGTAAATATTCTGTACAAAAATTTTCGAAGAACAAATGATCATAGGGTAATTACAGTTCCAGAAACAAAGATATACAGGTTAAAAGCAGAAAAACGAAGGTTTTATGAAAATTATAGTTCTGTACCATTTGGATTTAAAAGAAAAAAATAAAGTTTTTTTTAAAAAGAAGTTTAATCAATTTTTTATTATTTCAATTTCGTAATTGAATGTTAATGTTCTTTCTAATTGGAAAATATCGCATTTTCCAATTATTTCTTCAAACGGCTCCTGTACTTCCATTATTAATTAAAAATAATTTAAAAACTTAAATCAATTTATACTTTTTATGCAACATACATAATATTTTGCATCATACATAATACTTTCTAAAATATTCAAATTATATTTTTGCATTTTCATTAATAATTAATGACTGTATATTCTCTAAACTATGTCTAAGATTTAAAATACTTTGTAGCTACCAATATAAAAATCACTATGTAGAGGAGTTAAAATATTAGTCAGCAAGATTTTTGTAACTCTTTGCACGTTTTTTTTTTCCAGGTTAATCCATTTAAATCAACCCTTGTTTCTGGAGAGTCGATATCCGGTCCCCTGAGGTTCGGTCTCTTTAAAGCGGGGCCTGAATCAGGCGCCCCTTTTCTTGATTCTGGATGGGGTCCCCGGATGTCCGGTATCTGTCTTTGAGGGTCCGGTATCGGTTTATGCTACTGCTAAAGGCTCCCTTCCCCTTTTTTTTTCCACTCTTTTTAAATCGTATTAGTTATAAATTATAGGATTTCAAGCTATTTTAAAATAGTCAGGTACAAAATGAGCAGCAGGAAGGCAGTAGCAGATTTACAATTTACTGTTGGAAATGAAAAGCAATATTTCTTGAAGGAATTTGCTTTGATAGCTGATGGGTCACTGATACCAATGCTATTTATGTTTAAAGCACCTTATTCGTTCGAAGAGTTAAATACTGATGTTAAACAGCAAAATGAATTCAATAAAACACAAATAAATGGTCTTGACTGGGATGATGGTTTTATAGAATATTCAGCAATTAAAAATACCTTAAAGGAACATTTAAATTCATTCGACGTCGTTTACGTAAAGGGGTACCAGAAAAAGGAATTTTTAGATAAATTTGTTTCGAGTTCAGTAGAAGTTATCAACTTAGATAATGACATTCCATCTCTTCAGAAACTAAAGAATTTCACAACCATTTGCCCTCACCATAACATTACTGAAAATTTAAAAAGATGTGCTGTAAAAAATTGTATGAATTTATATATGTATTTAATAAAAGAAAATAATTGGTTTTAAAAAATATTTGTTTTATTTATTGTTGACCAAGATAATTTTTCTGACAAAAACATAGGTATTTCATAAAATAGTCTGGAATAATTACACTGAGCTATGTGTAAATTCATTGGAATGTAGAAATCTTCTTGTTCCAATCTTAGTTTATTCTTTTCAATACATCTCTCAAAATATTTGAATACATATTCTCTTATATTAAGTTCAGCTCCGTTGTTATATGACATCACTGCTTGTATAAAGTCTAACATAAGACAAAAGCGGGTGTACTCATCTAACTGCAATGTAATTTTTTTAGTTTTCCCGGTATGATTAAATGTTAGCGCAAATCCTTTTGAATTTAATTTATGTTGGTTGTTAGTAAAATCTTGATAAAAGGCATACCACGCCAAATAATTCATCTCACAAATGACTTTTTGATGACGTTGGAAAATTATTGTTGCAGCAAAATTTTCAACATTAAATCCAATTTGTATTTTTGTTGTTTGTTTTTTATCCAAATAATAGATATAGCTTAACAAAAGATTTTGCGGAGGTTCACTTTTTTGTTTTTCAATGACTTCCGAATTTGTTGATTGCTCCATTTTTCTTGTTTTAACTGATGAATTCTATTTTAGAATTTTGTATTTATATTTTTTCTCCCTCATTTTTTAAAAATTTTTCGAAATATTCTTTGTATTTTTTTATCGTTTTTAAGTGGGGATGATGTGTCGAATAAATTAAGAAAATATTTTATGCTTTTACAGGAACTTCGCATCCATAGATATACACAACAATAATGTCCGCAAACAGATGTTAAATTACTTTGTAAACGCTTATTGTTGAAAACAAAACATGTTGATTGATTTTGTAGAAATTTTATAATCTCATTGTGAAACGGGGGATTTCCAAATGAATCAAAATATTCTGCACACCCTTGAACTGGAACAAATATTGCTAACCAATGTGTTCCCTTTTCATTAGAATTATCGGTATTTACCACCAAAATACTAGGTTTTGAAACTTGTTTTGGTAATTTATCAAGAGCATAAACGCCTCTAAATATTTTATGTGTTAACTTATTACATTTCAGAACCTTTGAAATCTGAAGTGTATTCATTTTCTTGCAAACGGGAAATATCAATTAGTCGAGTATTTCCTCGTACAAATGTTGTTAAAAATTCTGCTTTAAGTTTTCCATTTGTTAAGACTATATCGAATTTTTCAAGCAAATTTATTAAGTTATTAGTTACTTTTTCGTTATCGATATGTCCAAAAGAGTAATTCTCAATATCTGTTTTTTTCAAATCTCTGACAGGAAATTTATACTTTAATTCTTTTACAATAGTTTTACATTTTTCTTTAATACCAGCCACAGCAATATTTTTTACAAATATTGTATTGTTATCGTCCGTACAGAACGATAAATCTACTAGAGCACATGTCATTGTGAAATGAATAGAGATGGTTCGCTAAACTTCCTTTTATATGTTCACGTAGACGTTACGATTTTTATCAATTTCGATATTAGCATCGAATTCTGCAAATACAATACAAGTTAATGTTGAAGTTAATGGAGAGCTGAGTCTTGCTTCAATCTTTACTACTCCCTGGTTTAATAAACTCTGACATGTATCTGTTCCCGAGCCGTCTGGTGATAAATCAAAAGCCAGTATTGTATAACCTTTTGAAAATAATTCTTTTGAAATTTGATGTCCTCTATCAGAATGATGTATACCTGTTCCGCTAAATAATGTTAAATATGCTCGAGAATTACAAGAATTATTCGGTGTAAAACTTGTTTCAATTGCAGAGTTTGGTGTAGGCACTCCATTCACATATAATTGAAATTGTGTGAGATTTTGATGGTCGAAATGGTATGGATTTTTTGATCTCTTACCATTGAAGTTTTCATTATTAACCATACAAAATACTAGAGCTTTTGGTATTTGCCCTATAAATATATTATCCAATGATATGTTAGATGTGTTAGCTGGAATTGTAAATGTTTTGATTTCACTTCTGGTATAAAAATATTTCGCGTTAGCCTTTTCCAATACAGTATTATGTGCTATCAATATACTAGGATTAATTGTTAAATGTTTCATGTATAACGTAGCTTCGAGAATTTTTAAATAGCTTTCATCGGCATCGTTAAAGAAAATAAAAAAATCCTGTTTTTCTAGGGCTAAAGCAATTCGAATGTCAACATTATTTAAAAGTAATTTAGGAGTATTGAAGAAATCTACATGTAATTTTCCCATTAATTCTACTACAGTAGAATTGTTGTATGATTTTTGTCTTGATTTAGAACCAGAATTACTAAAATCATTTACATTTGGTTTATCCAATTCCCAACCAGATGCTTCCAAATGTGTTTGACTGGAATCTGTACCATAATTTAGTAAAGTAGTTAAGTATGCTTTATAATGGTATAAGGAGTCTGAAGGAGTGATGTTTTTTCCGTTTAGAGTTACATTACATTGTTTAATTAAAGAGTGTAATAAATTATTTACAACACTGGGCTGCGGAGCTGGTCTTGCTTCAGTTCCGGTTCCTACTTTATCATTTGCACTCCAAACTGATCCATCTTTTTTTAATATTTGAACTTTAAATTTTATATAGGTGGAGGATAAATCTCGATATGTATCTCCATTTCCAAGGGAAACAAATTCAATAGTTGACGGTGATGCCTCTAAAGAAGCTAAAGGATTGTATGCTACCTCTTCTGAACGCAAAATACTTGTTTGTACGGGTAATGACGCAAAAAGATCAAGTTCAGATTTCATACATTCCATTTTTAGTTGAATATGTCGGATGTTTTACTTTGCTTTTTTCGTCGTTTCGACTTCAAATGTGTCTTTTTAGAAACTGTTTGTCTTTTAATAGCTCTTTGTCTTTTTATAGTTCTTTGTCTTCCACCATACATCGAATGCAGTTGGTTAACTACTGATTTCCGTAAATTTTTTATACCGCCTTTACTTTGATCAATTACAGCTTCTTTTATGTTTGCACCAGATGCTATATCATTAAAAATATTTTTACTTGTGTTTACAGCCTCTTTTTTAATTAAGTCCCAACCTGATGTAAAAACTGGCTTTAAGTAACGAATTAAACTTCCGAATATATTTCCAAAACCACGACCTTTTTGTATAGCTGGATAAAATTGTAATAAAGGCCCAATATCGTTGATTCCCCCTCCTACCTGAGAGGAATAATATCTCACGTAAGCTCTTTCCATGTTTGATAGGATATCATATTTGAGTAGTAGTATTTATATTGTTTTTGGGGAATCAATGCTTTTTAAAGTGTAATACAATTTTTGTTGGATAGTAACTGGAAACAAAATTTATTCCATCACCGTATTGATTGCAAATTTTAATTGCTATTGTTTCAAAAATATTTTTTTCTATAGGTATGTAATGGACGTTTTTAAATTCAGTATTTGTAGGTATTCTACAATTTTCTATGTTGATAGCTCTCAACGCCCGAACTTTGCTACTTCCAAAAACAGAAGATTGAACTATATCTGAATAAATCAACACCATTCCATTCAATTCATCTTTATTTTTAGCAACAGCTAATTTGAATAGTTCAGGTAATTTTGTTTTGAAATTTTTTATATTTTTTTTCTGTTGAAATAATTCAGTTAATAATGTTTTTACATTATAACTCTGATTAACTTTTATATAAAAACTATCTTCATCAAAAGTCTGCGATATTCGAATTAAGTCCCCTCGGTTAGATTCTGACACTTTTTTAAATGTTACATCATCATAATTTTTAGGATTAGAAATATATGTCAAAACTTCATTAAAAAATTCAGTAAAAACTTGGTTTCGAGTAAATCCGGGATTAGGAGTTATATTTTTAATAAGCGTTGGCAAAAAATTAAACTTCCAATCATCTAAATGTAATTCCGAATCGTTATATGAATAATATGTGTAGCCTATAGATTTGGTTACTTTGATTTTTTCAAGAGGTTTTTCAATGTTTCTTACATAAACATTATACTGTCCAATATTAATAAAAGCACAATTCTCTTTGTTAAATTGTTCTGTTTGTAGGAAATCGTTCAGATAAATTTCTGAAAGACCAACTTTCCAATTACCATTTCTTAAATCAAAGTGAATAGGTAATTTATTTTCGAATGAAGCTAAAGTGTTGTCTGGAAACAGTTTTAGATTATCATTACTAAACAATGTTACATAGAAGTCATCTTGACTATCCATCTTTGTTAACTTCTTCTAAAACATAAAATGTTGTACTATTTATATGTTGTCCACTCCGGTGTTGATGAAGTTCTTAGTTTTGGACTTCTTAGTAAAGGTTTTAGTTTTCGTTTTTTTGTTTCAGGAAACTGTGAAAGTATAGTTGAGGAAATTGAACTACCAGCCGATCTTAGTGTCTTCTTTTTTTCAGGAGATGGTACAGCAACGGTAATTACATCACCACTTGGTGTTTCAAACATTCGATAATCAGAGCTTAGAGATGGTCTTTCGACTAATTTTTCATCTTTCAACATTTCAGTTTGAGCTAATTTTTTAAATGAATTTTCATCATCTAAATCGTAATTTGTTAAATCAACATCCATATTTGAATGTTCTTTTTTAGGGTCATATTCAAACACATCATCAGTAACTAATGGTAAAAATTTAGTTTGTGTTGACGTTGATTTGTATTTAGGTAATTCAGTTTCTGTATATGCATTTCGCTTAGAAAAGAATTTTGTTTGAGTACCTGTATTAAATGTAACATTATTTAACTTTTCTGGTAATTTTTTTGTATGCCTTTTGTTAATTCCGTATTTAATGAGATTTTGACGATATAAATACCATTTTTGCAATGGTTTTAATTTTTTATCATATAAAACTTTTTTCATTTTTTGATCCAATAAATCTAAGTTTTTATCATCTTGAAATAATTTGCTAAATTTTGAAAATATTTCTGGTGACATAACAATCATTCGCTGCATTATGTCTTACTGAGAAGTTTTCCTATTATACCAGATAATATAGTACCAATTAATGTAGGTAAAAATCCTCCATGTTGAATTAACATTTTTCGTTTAGCTTTTATACCTTTTTGTGGACACGCTAAGAGTCTTAATTGTTTTTTATATTTTTTTAGTTTTGTTTTTTGTGATGGTGATATTTTATTGTTCCCGTTTAACACATTAATTGCAATTTCAGCAATAGTTTTTATTATATCATCATCACAATATTTTAGAATATTTTTACGAAAATTCTTGTTGTTGCATTTTTCTAGTACATGTAACATATGTCGGTTTTTCTTCAACCGTTTCATATTTTAAGCAATTGTTTAAATCTTTGGTAGCACAAAAACAAACGCAATATTCCTCTGAGAATATGTTGGTTCTAATTCGAAACAAATCGCTAATGTCTTGTGTTAAATCTAATACAATATAACCATGTGGGTTTGATGTTGATTCATTATATACCCCCAGGAAGCCTTTTATATTTTCCGGATATAGTTGTCTAGCTAGAGGAAAAATCTGTGATTTATCTCGAGGGTTTTTAAAAAGTACCAAATATTTACAATTTAATGAAATATCTCGTGAGAATTTCCCCTGATGAAAAATGTTTTGCGTTAATAATATAATAGACAAATTACGGTGGTGCGAACCTTTAGTAAAAAGTTCACATACTTGTTTGTTTGCTGAATCTAACATTAAATCATCTAAAACAATTAAAGTAGGTTTATTTTCATTTTCACTAAGCTTTTCCGGAATGCCGGCATAAAAATCTATATCAGGGAAATCTATATTTCTTGGAACCGCAGAAATTTCTGGGTTACACCATTTTATTTTTTCAATTTTGGGATGTATCAATCTAGTAATATTTTTGATCAAGTTGCAAACAAATGTTGTTTTCCCACATCCAGATGGTCCCGCCACCATCATTGTAAATGGATGATTAAAATATATCATTATTGGTTCGCGTTTTAAAAGTCATTGAAAGGTAATTAGATTTGCTCTTCAAATATATAAAAGCAAAAACGTGTATAACTTATTCTCAATTTAAAAGATGGAGATAAAAGAAGTGGAAGAGTTTTTAAAATCATATTCCTCTGTGTTATTAAATGAGCATAAACAACGTATTTTTCACATGTATAAATACATTAAAGAATTTTCAATAACAGAAAAATTTACGTCAATATACGGAACTCATTTTGCTCTTTGTCCTTGGGCTTACGACAACTCGTCATCTGGACCGGATACATGTAACTGTTGCTCTATAGAAAATTATAAAATAGAATTGGAAAATCTGATTAAATGGTACAAGTATAATGTCACGAGCACAAATAGTATCGGAAATACATAGACCAGCCAGACGAAACTTTCGTCGAAGAAAATTTAATCAGAAAGGTTTAAACGATACATGGCAAATTGATTTAGTAGAAATGATTCCATATGCAAAGTATAACAAAGGAAATAAATATTTATTAATTGTAATAGACATCTTTTCGAAATATGCTTATGCTGAACCAATTAAAACTAAAAATGCTAATAACGTTTTACTTGGTATGCAAAACATTTTCAAACGTGCTGGAACACTCCCAAAAAATATTCAATCTGATCAAGGTAAAGAATTTTTTAACAAAGAATTTAGAAAACTTATGGAAAGAAAAAAAATTAATCATTATCATACATATTCTGAAATGAAAGCATCCATAGTAGAACGTTTTAACCGTACTTTAAAAAATTCAATGTGGAAGCAGTTTAGTTTTCAGGGTAATTATAAATGGATATCTATTTTACCCTCACTTATTGAGAAATACAACTCAACATATCATCGGACAATTAAACTTCAACCTAAAAAAGTTACAAAAGCAAACGAGAAATATATTTTGAAGAACATTTACATGCAACCGAAATTTTATCAGAAAGCAAAATATAAAGTTGGAGATTATGTACGCATAAGTAAATACAAAAGAAACTTTGCAAAAGGTTATCAACCAAACTGGTCAACAGAAATATTTACAATTAAAGAAGTAAAACGCACAGATCCAATTACTTACAACTTACTTGATTATACAAAAACACCGATTTCAGGTTCTTTTTACGAGTATGAACTTACTCGCGTCAAAAATCCTGACACTTTTCTTGTTGAAAAAATATTGAAAAGAAAAGGAAATCAGGTTTTTGTTAAATGGTTAGGTTTTGATAAAGATCACAATTCTTGGGTAAATAAAAACGATATTATATGAAACTAATTTGCTTTTTTATTTTTAATTTTTTTTTTTTTTTTTGCACATTTATAGCTAGCCATAACTCACTTCAAATTTGCAATGTAAAAATACTAATAGTTGACGTTTATTTATTCGCAAAATACAAAGTAGTTAATATAATAATTCAATTAACATTAACATAAATTCATATCAAACACCTGCATTTTTTCTTTAAAAATTTTGTCTGCAACACAATAAATCTATTTGATTTTATAATGCTTTAATTTGTATCTACAATAACAGAAAATTTAATTTACTTATACAAAGTAGCAAAAAATTTAAGAATAACTGACTTTTTTATTTGCAAAATACAAAGTAGTTAATATAATAAATCAATTAACATTAACATAAATTTTTCTCAAACACCTGGATTTTTTCTTTAAAAATTTTTTCTGCAATAAACACAACAATTAATCAATAAATACATTTTTTTAAATTACTTTAAAAATAAGATACAATATCAAGGTCAATATCTGCATTTTATTTATCTCATAAATAACAACTGCATTCTTGTGTTAAAATAACTGATTGACCGTGAAAGCTTTTTATTAAAAAATAAAATAAATTCTTATTATTTACAATAATCTATGTTACTATATACTATCACAACAAGATCATTGCACTTACTTGTATTATTTATAAAAGCTTTTTCCGGAAACTAATCATGCAACCGGTAGAAATACTACACACCTGTTTAGGTCATTGCACTATCTACTTGTTCCACATTATCTAGTTGACCTTCTATATTATTTACAAACACTTTTCCGGAAACTAATTATGCAAACGCCAATCACGACATCTAATTTGCTACCTGTTTTTTTACACTACAACATTCCTTAAAAAAGCTCTCAACAACAAAGTAAACGCCCAAGGTCATTGACCTAATTTGCATAATTATTTTCCCATGCCAAAGCGCTACTATTACTTTGACCTAATTTGCATAATTATTTTCCCATGCCAAAGCGCTACTATTACTACTTATACATTTACCGCTTAGTATTAAATGGTACTATAGAATATTTGAAAATGTTTTGGATTGATAATCGTTATGTGGAAGGTTAGAATCTGCTTTTGAAGAATGTACATATAAACATATAGTTTGAATATATGTACAACCCATAGTACTAGAAATTATAAAATTCCCCCAAATTATTTTAAAATACTAAAATATTTAAAAAATAATATTGTAAGCAGAGTGAAAGGCTGTGAACATACTAACGGTTCGTACGGGTATCTAAGAGTTGACAAAGTCAACTGTATTCTTCCTCATTTTTCTATTCGTTTTTATTTTTCTTCCAGTAAAACATATTCCTTTTTTTTTGTTTTCTGTTATTTAGGTACGCTAAGTATTTCTTTTTTTTTTTTTTTAAATGTTTAATTTATACATGCATTCTATTTAAAAAATATAAATTATAACCTATAGAACATTCTGAATTTTTTTTTGTTCGTTTATATTTACCGTCCATTCATATGCATACATAAAATTTTTTTTTGTTCGTTTAAGTTTACCGTCCATTCATATAAATATAACTGTTGCCTACATATTAAAAAATAATAAATCTATAACTATATACATAAATAGCCATATATTCATTCATATACATATGTATCTATATTATGAGCTGAACTTATAATATCATAATGCGGCAAAATTTTTAAAAAATTAAGAAAACGTTGCATAGCTAAATTCAAAATTTAAATAAAATTGTTATTGTAATTTTATAATGGTCTTTATTTCCACTTAAAATGCGACCCTTTAAAAACTTTGATTCATACACTGCCTTGTTTTTTCTTTCTTTTCATAACATAACATTTTAATATTTTTTTTTTTTATCTGTTATGTACGGAAATATAAAACGTATGTTTCTTTCTTTTAAAATCATAACATTTTAATAGTTCTTTTTTTCTATCTGTAATGTGGGTAAATATCAGATGTGCACAATATATACATAAGAAATAGACTTATTATTTAGAAACAATCAAAGTAATATTTTTTGTTCTCTTTTTTAGCACATTTCCAAAAAAATTTTGAAAAAATGTGCTTATTAGTTTCACTCTGTCCGTCCGTCCGTCCGTCTGTTTACAAAACTTTTACACCGTTAAAGATAGAGAAAAAAAATTTTAACCATAGGTAGGTCTCATAAAAAAAATAATTTTGTGGAACAACTTTTTCATGTAGCCCCCCCCATTACGGAGCTACAGCCCATTAAACTTTGAAAAAGCCCTATTTTTAAATGCATATATCTTATGTTCTGCTTAAGATTTTTTCAATCTGAAAACGTCATTCGACAGGTATTTCTTTTATCTTTATAAATTAATATCAAAATTATACAATTTTTTTAAATTTAGTATTTAAATTTACCGTTATGTGAAAACCAAATTTTGCATGATTTTTCTACTTTCATAACTCCGGCACGCTTCTAGATAGAAGTTTGAAATTTTGAGGCAAGAAAGAACTTTTAGAATTAGTATAAGTTTGCTCAGAAAAGTTTTTCGGACCACCCCCTGTTTATGAGCTATTAGGGCTTAAAAATTGAAAATTTGCTATTTTTAAACACCTGTAACTTAGGAACCTGTACACATTTTACTTCTGCAAGATATAAAAATTAAAGCTACAATAATATATTTTTACGTGTGTTAAAGGTTTATTTTAATTATAAAGGGTTCCAAAGTTGCAGCTCTTCAAAATTGCGAAAAAGCCCCATTTTCAGATGTATATATCTCAGGCTATGCGTAATAGTTTTGCAATCTAAAACCGCGAGAAGACCATAAATTTTATTATCTATATAAAACAATATCAAAATTATGTAATATTTTGTAATTTACTATTTAAATTTACCGTTATGTGAAAACCACATTTTGCATGAAATTTCTTTTTTCATAACTCCGGCACCCCTTTAGATAGGAACCTGAAATTTTGAGACAAGAAAGAACTACTTTTAGAATTAGTATAAGTTTCCTCAGAAAATTTTTTGGTAATACCCCCTCTTTAAGAGTTATTACGCCTCAAAAATTGAAAATTTGCTATTTTTAGACACCTGTAACTTAGGCACCTGTACAAATTTTTCTTCGGCAAGACATGAAAATAAAAGGTTTAATAATATATTTTTACGTGTGTTAACGGCTTTTCTTAGTTATATAGGATTCCGGACTTATAGCCCCTCAAAATTGCAAAAATGTCCTATTTTCACATTTTTTCTTATTACATGAAATTTTCAAATTTTTGTGTAAGTCACACATCTAAACAGTTTGTATTGAGTTTTGGAAATGTGCCCTTTTAAAAACCGTTGGTTTACATTCTACCTTGTTTTCTATTCGTTTTTATTTTTCTCCCAGTATTACATTTTCCTTTTTTTTTGTTTTCTGTTATTTAGGTGCGCTAAGTATTTCTTTTTTTTTTTTTAAAATGTTTAATTTATACATGCATTCTATTTAAAAAATATAAATTATAACCTATAGAACATTCTGAATTTTTTTTTTCGTTTATATTTACCGTCTATTCATATGCATACATAAAATTTTATTTGTTCGTTTATGTTTACCGTCCATTCATATAAATATAACTGTTGCCTACATATTAAAAAATAATAAATCTATAACTACATACATAAATAGCCATATATTCATTCATATACATATGTATCTATATTATGAGCTGAACTTATAATATCATAATGCGGCAAAATTTTTAAAAAATTAAGAAAACGTTGCAAAGCTAAATTCAAAATTTAAATAAAAATATTGCAATTTTATAATGTTCTTTATTTCCACTTAAAATGCGACCCTTTAAAAACTTTGATTCATACACTGCCTTGTTTTTTCTTTCTTTTCATAACATAACATTTTAATATTTTTTTTTTTATCTGTTATGTACGGAAATATCAAACGTATGTTTCTTTCTTTTAAAATCATAACATTTTAATAGTACTTTTTTTCTATCTGTTATGTGGGTAAATATCAGATCTGCACATATACATAAGAAATAGCCTTTAAAAATATTTAAAAACAATCAAAGTAACATTTTTTGTTCTCTTTTTTTTCTATTCGTTTTTATTTTTCTTCCAGTATTACATTTTACTTTTTTTTTTCTTTTATTTAGGTACGCTAAGAACTTTTTTTTTCTTAATATTAAATTTATGCAAACAGTCTATTTCAAAAATAGAAATTATAAGCTATAGAACATTCTGAATTTTTTTTTGTTCGTTTATGTTAACCGTGCATTCATATGCATACATACAATTTTTTTTTGTTCGTTTATGTTTACCGTCCATTCATATAAATATAACTGTTTCCTACATATTAAAAAATAAATCAACTAAATAATAATAGTTGGGAATTTGGTGTGACTGTGTTAGCAGATTTTTAATAGTACAGCACACATAAAAATATGCATACCATTTTTGTACATGTTTGTACCTACATACATATGTAGTAAAAAAATTTGGTTTTAAAAGTATGTAATTGAGAATATAATAAATTGCTTACTTCTAAATTCTAATATTTTTGAATTAAAAAAAAATTATTTTGCTTTTTCTAGACGATGTAGATATATATGTATGTATGTACATAACATATATTTTATGATTATTTCATAATTATTGTTATTGAAAAGAAAAATATTGTTGTTATTTACTATTTTTAAAAAAGACTGGATTTCTTATTTTTAATATATTCTTTTTGTTGTTTAATGTTTTTACATAATTGGAAATATATTCTTAGTTTTTATACTTCAGAAAAAGGCATTAGTGGTGCAGATCATCATTCCCCAATATAGATCTTAATTTAGAGGCAGCTCCCAATTTAGATATCATTGTTAGGGCCATAATATGCGATTTTAATATGTTAAGAGTTTCGAAAGAAAAGCCCTATTTTAATTATAATTAAGAAAGGAAAAACACGTATCTATATAAATATTATAAATAAACACATTGCTTTTATAAATAAAAATGTATACTAAAAATCAATTGATTTGATGAAAAAAAACTTAAATTTAACACTTGCTTACCAAATTTTAAGTAAATGCATATTAAACTTTACACTGTGTTCTCAAGTGCGGCACATTAATTTGTTTACACATTCATATCTTTCAAATTCATCGCTTTCAAACCAAAAATATTTTCGAAGCACATATTATTTCATATTTTGAAGTATTTACCTATGTATATGTACGCATACAATGCAATGGGCTACATAAAAAACAATAGTCTTTTATAGAAAAAAAAAAACATTTATGTATTACGTATACGTATTGGTATTGGGATTGGTGAGTTTAGTAAATTTAGATAAAATGTTTTATTTTGGTTCTGTAATAATTCTGTTAAAAATTCTGTTATATCTTTGTATGAAAATTTAATTTTGAAATTAAGCTAATTTCTCTAATGTTTTTCGATATTATTATTTTAAAATCATGTATTGTCATCGGGATCTGATCTAATGAAGAAAATTTCAAGTCTCTAGCTCAACGGGAAGTGTGTTTAAAATGGCTTCTAAGATTCCATCCTTTACCCAACCAAGTTAATAAAAAGCTGTTAAAAAAAATTAAATATAGGTATTCTATATTATAACAGGTAATAATATAATAATAGACTGTAAGGGCAACTGTAAAAATTCAAAATTAAACAAGGAAAAAAAAAAATATCAATTTAATACTTATATTTGTCGTTACTAAAAAGAATAAAATAAAATAAATAAAAAAATTTTTAAAAAAAACAACTTTTTTGAACTAAAAAGTAGAAAATAAATTTTTAACAGCTAATTTTTCTGTAATTTTCTAAACTATATTGTTACAATCGAGATTTCTTTGAAAAAGTTTATTTCAATATGTCAAATATATATATAAATATAAGTATATATAAGTTTTAAAGTCTGTGAAATTAATATAAAAGCTGGAGGCAACAAACGCATAACTATAAACTTATATTTTTAAATTTTGCCTCCAGCTTTTATATTAATTTCACAGACTTTAAAACTTTTAGCAAATCGGACAACCGCAAGTGGTAGTTTACTAGTGTATTTTTTAAGTTTTTTACGAATATTTCGTAACAGAAAAATTTTGTGAGAAAAATTATTACGAAAAAGTTGTTACACAAGTAAAGAGGAACAACTTTTCCGTAGAACATTTTTTGATCCGACTAACTTTAACTTTTATTTAATTTTTTTCCAAGTCCAAATTTCATACGTAACACTCCATATGAATTTATATGAACAATTTTTTTTTGTTTTTTTTTTATATCTCTAAAAATTTTTATACATACATATGTATGTACTTATAGCTATACCTATGTATATTATTCATTTGTTGATGCATAACCATTAATTTTTAGAAGGCCTGGACATTGAAATACTTAAATGTGTTTGTGCAAATTGTAAATGTGTTGTGAGAAAAAGCTTCCAAAAATGACATTTCATAAAGATTTTTTTGTTCTTTTCTGTTTTTGTTTAAGAAAAATGCCGATTTTTAACAATTTTATTTTCGAGTTTTCGGTATGAAATATTTACCCAAACATGCCAAATTGTATATTAAAATAAAATTTGGAAATTTTTCTTTAACATACCAAAATTTCAGCTTTCAACTCGAAATTTTTAACATATTTTCAACAAAATAAAATTTTTAGTTTTTCTCTAGCATTTCATATCGTCGCCATTTAATACTCTCAAAAAATTATGAGAGTACACAATTATAATAAATTAGTAAACATAACCTAATAATTTAAAAGCTTTCTAATAAATTGTACTGCAAATTTGGAAAATATATTTTAGTTCAAACTAAGTTTTTATATTTTTAATTATAAAAAAAAAATTATAAAATTTATATAAAAATAAAGTTTGAAGTTTTATCTTTATGTCAATAAAAAAATTAACTTTCAAATCATATTTTTCAGCAATATTTTAAAGAAAAGAAAAAAAGAAGTACCAAATTCTGGTTAAGCAATTTTCGTTTTTTTCTATACAGTCTATTAAAAAAAATTATTGTAAATAGAATATTCATGTACTTACATGAAATATAACAATCTCTTTATGAATAATTCTATTTAATTGCAATTCTATTTTAAAAGTATTAGAAAAAAATTAGGTAATATTTTGTTTTAAATAACTCTAAATTTTAGTAATATTTTATTTTATATAGTTATATTTTTGTAGAGTTAAATTTTTGAATTGAATTATTATTTTTAAAAGATTTTATTATATAAATACCTATTTAAAAAAATTAATTCAATTATTTAGTGCCTAATATTGCCTTTTTTAATAATTTCCTTAAATAAAGGGGGTGGAAAATATTCGGTTGTTGGGTGTAAATCCAATTATAATAATAGCACGATATCTGTAGCTACTTTTAAATTTCCGGATAAAGAGCCTTTGAGAAGCTTAAAAGAGCTTTGTACAAAGATCACACTGGCAACCAACAGCTTATAGTTTCATATGTAAATTGCATTTTTCCGAATTGTGTTTTAAGTTAAATAATGATAAAAGTCCGCGTTTAATACCAGATGTAGTTCCAAGTATATTCACCAATTACTTGGTAAATTTAATAGAAACGAATGATAAAAACTTACGCGATGATAATATAATTTTAAATTTCTCTAATTTAGTTTTAAATGTTAGTAAAAAAATAAATTTAAAATACTGGAAATTATATAAAGGCCAAAATAATATTATTTTATATATTTTAATAGAAAATAATTACTTTAAATGTGATTTTAAATTTATAATAATAATTAATAACGATCTAAGTTACCTATTTGACAGGTAATACAGAAATAAAACAATTTCAAAATATTGAACGATATTGAAAAACGCAAAAAATTAAATAGTATTATTGACTAAATTAACCTTTTTGATATGAATCTATATATAGTTGTATATATAGTACCTATATATAGTTGGGATACAATCGTCATATCATTTTTCATTTTTGCCCACTCAAGATCTATTATTACTATCCGGTCGGAAAATATTGATTTTTGTGATATTTTTTTGTTTTTTACTTTTTTTAATATTGTTTTGTTATAAATTAATTACTTTATTTTGTTTTATTAAATTTTATTTTAAATATATCATATTATTTAGTTAAAAAATTATTTGTATATTATTTGTATGTATTAATTTTTTTTTTTTTATTATTTTAGTTTAAGGCCTAGTCTTCAGGTGATACCACTTTAAAAATAATCGCCATATCCCCTACCTCAAAGGAAAAGGCGAATAACTTATAATATTAATTTATTTTATTATAGTAATAAAAATTTTAAATAAGTTAACATAAATTAACTTAATAATTAAATAGTTTATTTTTTGCACTTAATTTTATATGCATTCTAAAAAATTTATAATATTTATTAAAGCAAATCAATATTGCAATAAAAATTAGTTTTCAACATTTTTTTTTGCTCAGTAATGTACCAAATTAATGCTCTTTTAAAAAGTTTTTAAGAAGCTTTTTTTTGTTGAAAAGTAGTTGGAAGACATTTTTAAAATGCATATTTATGAATGAAAATTTAAAATTTTTAAAAATTTCTTTTTACTAAAAAACGTAAAAAAGATGGAACTTTAATGCTCCCTTAGGACGAAATTAAAAAAAATCTGTAGTTTTTGTGTTATTTCCAGATTTCTAGGAGGACTACTATTTTTTTCCATAAGACTACGTGTATTTTTTTTGAAAAAAGGACTACTATTTAGCTTTCCTCTCTCAATGTCCAGGCCTTCTAAAAATTAATGTAGGTTATGGTTGATGACATAAAATTAAAACGGTAAAATTTTTGTTAGCAGATTTAATATTAATCTTATGTTTGTTTTGTATTTGTTTACAGTTTTTATTATTTTTACTTTTAATATTATTTTTTGACTGAAAAAAAAATCATGTATCTACATTACAATAATAATAATAATAAATGGATGTATGAATGAATGTACATATATTTTTACGATTTCATTGTATATAATTATTTTTATTGAATAAAACAAAATGTTATTAAATTATTAGAAATTATTTTGCTTTGATATAAATTATTATGTAAAAAATCTATAAATTTTGGCATTGTACTTTTTGTGTAGTAGCGGTCGGTCCTGTGGTGGAGACAGCAGATTTTTTTCAAGTAAATATTAAAGTTTAAACTTTAATAATAATGAATTTTGAAAACTTTTCATATCTTTACCTTACTAATTTTTTTGCTTAAGGTTAGGAGGACTTAAATTGTTATAATAGAATATAAATTTGACTTTTTGTAAATATGTTTAACCTTTGTTAATAATAATTTTGTATTTAAACCAAACTTTGAAATTTTAAACCAAACTTTAAAAACTTTTCATATTTTTATTCTAATTTAAAATATTCAGCACTATAGCTTTTTTAATTTAAAATATCAAAGACACAATCCTTTTTACTCTATACACAATACTTTTTGGACGAGTGCATGCAAATAATTTTTTTGCATACTTTTAGGAGGACTAAAAGCTTTAAAAAATCTCCTCCTGCACCAGAACCGGCATATCCATACTTCTTTCAATTACCTAATTCAGTAATTGAAACTAGTTTTTAGATGAAAATAATTCCTGTTATTTGTGGAACTGGAATTTACCACAATGATAAAGGTCATCACATAACAAAGTCTATATTTAGTAATGGATTTTTCATACTAGCTTTTGATTTAATTCCAGATGCATCTGGAAATGAAGTATGTCAAGGTTTAGTAAAGCAGGGTACAGTTAGAATTGAGGTAAGGCTATCAAAACCACCTACATTTACACTAACTGCTATTGTTTATGGAGAACTTGATGCAAGCATACAAATTGATAAAAATCGAAATATATTCACAAATCTATAAATAGAATATTGAAACATGTATTTATTCCACAATATGTCATCGTCCTGTGCACTTGTGGACGTAAAGTTTGTTGTGATAATAAAAATACTTTATTTGTAAAAGATATTTGTTTAGTTGGAATTAAAGAACCTTGTAAAAAATTTGTAAAAGAGTTTACTTACAAATTCCCAATTAAAGAAATTATAAATGAATATTTTGAAAATTACTCTTTTGGAACTGTACATAATGATAAAATTAACAAAGAATTAAGACAGGTGCTAGAAAAATTTGATGTTATTATAACAAATGAAAAAAAAAGGAGTTTTTAATGAACTACGTTAATGAAATAAGTAGAGTGCATGATTTGAGTCAGTTTGGTTATGAACACTTTAGAAATAACTAGTGTTTTAAAATGTAACAAATTTACAAACAAATATTTTAAACGAGTTTCTGCTTTAGACAAAATTCCAAAAATAATAGAAAAACCTACTTTTTTAATTGTAAACACCGACAAGATAAAAGATCCAGGAACACATTGGTTTGCGCTTTATATTCCAAAACATGGTTGAGCAGAATATTTTGATTCGTATGATGGAGTTCCAGATAAACCGGAAATTTTAAAATATTTGCAAAATCAGTGTATAGTTTTTAATAATTGGCAAATACAGGGTGCCCTTTCGAATGTATGTGGACAATACTGTTGCGATTAAGGTTGGTATAGATGTTTTGGTTTAAGTATGAAAACTTTTTTGAATGAATTTCACAAAGATAATCATATAGAAAACGATAATCCGATTATTAAAATGTTTTACAACTTATTTGGAAATTTAAATTTTTCACAATCTTGTGTACCTAAGCAATACAATTAATATTAAAAAGCTTTAGTTAAAACGTAGTAATGGAAGATCAAGGTTCGAACACAAATTTGATGTTGAGTTATACATATTTTCTCAACAAAAATCAGTCATTAAAAGTTCTTGTTGGTTTTGATACAGAATCTCTTGTAGCGAGTTGTATTTTTCATCGTATTGGAAAAAAGCCAGCTATTCTAAAATATCGTGATTGGTGTAAATTCTATCAGCAATTGTATAAAAGGTACTCGAAACAATCAATAAAAAATATAAAATTATGTTTACAATATGGGTTAAGAATGGTTATTGGCCGATGTCTTAGCATTAACAAAGAGGAAGCTGACACATTTTACAACTTAATTCATTTTCTTCAAGCTGTAATGATACACAATAAAAATGCTGAATCAAATGTACGGCAATATGTTATTAAATATATAAAAACGTGTCAAGAAAAACATGTTCTGAAATTGCACGAAGAAATATATATTCCAATACAACGCAGCGTTCAATGCAATTATTCTAGATTGTTTTTTGAAATACCTGTACTACTAGAAAATAAAATTTCTAATATTTTAAACAAGAACAACAATGAATGAAAAAATTTTTAAATTTTATTTAATTGGTTTTTTATTATGAATTACTTATATATAGTAAATACATATACATTTACACAAATATCCTTATATATTGTTTTAGGCTATAAATTATTTCTAAAAAGTTCTGCAAAATAGTCAGGATCTCCTTCTTGGTTATTTATTTCCCAAATTTGTTGCTCCACTATATTTTCATCTAAGACTTGAAACGGTGGTATGAATTCTTCAATTTCCATTAATTCCTCCTCATCTACAGTAGATTTAATTTCATCAACTTGAACCTCATTTTGTATACTGACTATTGCAGTTTCCTCAGTAAATGGAAATGTTGTTGAACCAGGTTCCATGTTTTTGTAAAATATCTTACCAAAATTGAATTAAAAATGATTTGCCAATAAAATTGAACTGCGTTATATACTCTAGCACCCAGTCAAACTTCAAGTTTTCATAGTATATAAATAAAGAAATGCAATATTGGATTTTTAAAACTAGTTAGATGATGTAAAAGTCATGTCAAGATCTAAAATAGTAAAAGAAATTCATATAGATTTGTACAGAAAAGAATGTTACAATGAGATTTTTATTCCGGTACAAAAATTTAATGTATGATGTAATTTTTCTCGGCTCTTTTATGAAATACCTGGATTTTTACGATAAAAATATTAAATAAATCAATTTTGTAACTATTTAGATACATATATATAAACCTGAATCTGAAAAATAAGGCAACTAAATAAATGAACTATATACCTTTTCTATACCCTACACCTAAAGTATAGGGTATATTAACTTTGGTATGGTGTTTGTAACCACCAAAAGGAAGCGGGTTAGATATGGACATCTATATATATTC
Source organism: Poecilobothrus nobilitatus (assembly GCA_947095535.1). NCBI lineage: Eukaryota > Metazoa > Arthropoda > Insecta > Diptera > Dolichopodidae > Poecilobothrus > Poecilobothrus nobilitatus. The sequence continues at coordinate 129,730,596 of OX352774.1, read as the reverse complement.
TGAATCAGGATCACCTGCTGAGTCGATTTAGCGATGTCCATCCGTCCGTTTACACGATAACTCAAAAACTAATGAAGCTATCTTGATGAAATTTATATAGTTGGTTACTAATTACGAAAGGAAGACTAAGTTCGGACAAAATCTGGACAAAATCCGTCCATGGGTTCGGATTCTGGAAGCTTCCGAATGATTTCGGAGCAAACGAGATTATCTCCAAAACCAACAAAGATAGAACCTTTAAATTTTGTACAATGATGTTTCTTTCTGTTCGATTTACGTCTCTGAAATTTAAGAGGATTTGGTCCATGGGTTTGGGTTTTGGAAGCTTCCGAACGAGCACCAGAGCAAATGAGATTATCTCCAAAACCAACAAAGATATAACCTTTAAATTTTGTACAATGATGTTCCTTCCCGTTCGATTTATGCCTCTGAAATTTAATAGGATTTGGTCCATGGGTTTGGATTTGGAAGCTTCCGAACGAGCACCAGAGCAAATGAGATTATCTCCAAAACCAACAAAGATAGAACCTTTAAATTTTTTATAATGATGTTCCTTCCAGTTTGATTTATGTCTCTAAAATTTAAGAGGATGTGGTCCACGGGTTTGGATTTTGGAAGCTTCCGAACGAGCCCCAGAGCAAATGAGATTATCTCCAAAACCAATAAAGATATAACCTTTACTTTTGGCCGAATGGTGTTTTTTCATGTTTGATTTAGGTCTCTGAAATTTGAGAGGATTTGGCCATGGGTTTAAATTTGAAAGGATTTGAATCGTGGATTCGGATTTTGGAAGCTTCCGAACGAGCCGCAGAGCAAATGAGATTATATCCAAAACCAACAAAGATATAACCTTTACATTTTGTACAATGATGTTCCTTCCCGTTCGATTTATGTCTCTGAAATTTAAGAGGATTTGGTGCACGGGTTTGGATTTGGAAGCTTCCGAACGAGCCCCAGAGCAAATGAGATTATCTCCAAAACCAACAAAGATATAACCTTTAAATTTTGTACAATGATGTTCCTTCCCGTTCGATTTATGTCTCTGAAATTTAAGAGGATTTGGTCCATGGGTTTGGATTTGGAAGCTTCCGAACGAGCACTAGAGCAAATGAGATTATCTCCAAAACCAACAAATATATAACCTTTAAATTTTGTACAATGATGTTCCTTCCCGTTCGATTTATGTCTCTGAAATTTAAGAGGATTTGGTCCATGGGTTTGAATTTGGAAACTTCCGAACGAGCACCAGAGCAAATGAGATTATCTCCAAAACCAACAAATATATAACCTTTGAATTTGGTACAATGGTGTTCTTTCGTGTTTGATTTATGTCTCTGAAATTTAAGAGGATTTGGCCCATGGGTTTGGTTTTGGAAGCTTCCGAACCAGCCCCAGAGCAAATGAGATTATCTCCAAAACCAATAAAGATATAACCTTTACTTTTGGCAGAATGGTGTTATTTCATGTTTGATTTAGGTTTTTGAAATTTGAGAGGATTTGGTCCTTGGGTTCGGGTTTTGAAAGCTTCCGAACAAGCCTCAGAACAAATGATAATATCTCCAAATGCAACAAAGATATAACCTTTAAATTAGGCAGAATGGTGTTCCTTCATGTTTGATTTATGTTTCTGAAATTTGTGAGAATTTGGTCCATGGGTTCAAATCTTGGAAGCTTCCGGACGAGCCCCAGAGCAAACGAGTATATCTCCACAACCAACAAAGATAGAACTTTTATTTTTAGTAGAAAGGTGTTCTATTATGTTTCCTTTTCTGTAAAATTGGAAACTGACATTTGAAAGAATTTGAACCGTGGGTTCGTATTTTGGAAACTTCCGGACGAGCACAAGAGCAACGAGCATATCTCCAAAACCAACAAAAGTAGAACCTTTAAATTTAATAGAATGGGGTTCTGGCAAGTTTTCTTTATGTTCCTGAGATGGATTCGATGAATTGGAGTGGCAATTCGGGTAGCTGACACAAACCTCCCAAGGACTATCAATCTTCGAAAATAATTAAGATATAAACTTAAAATTTTATACAAGGGTGTGAAGCATATCCCAAGCGGATGCCTCTTTTACGTTCTTGAAATTCGAGTTGAATAAGACAGAAACGGGAAGAAGTTCAAGCAGCTGCCAAAAACACTTATGGATTTTTAATTTAATTCGAATTATTCAGGTGTAGGGTATTAATAAGTCGGTTGCATCGACTTACTGTTACATTTACTTGTTTAAATTTTATATTTATTTATGAATAATAAAAACTTATAACTACAAACCAATTTACATGATTTATTGGTAATTTGCATATATTTTACCAAAAGACTCAGACATATCTATAATACTTAAACTTAAATTTTTAACTTTACATACAAAATGTTCTTTTTCTTTCTTTAATAAAATCAGAATTCTCAAAAATATCAGTAGATTTATGAGGTACAAAAATAATTAGATCGGGGTCTTGATTCGTTTTACATTTATTATGTGATATAGAGCATCTTGCTCCATATCTTTTGTTTTCAAGAAACTCTTTGTAGTTTCAACATTTTTTGGAACAAAAATTAATGGAAAAAATTGTAATTGATTATAATTTTTTTAAATAGCATTTTTTGCTACATTGTTGCATTTAACAGTGTTCTAAAGTTAAGAAAAAATCTTTTACATAAATTCTAATTATACTTTTTTATGAAAGAATATCATATTTACTTATCCGTTGATTATAACTATTATCAAAGCCTAAATATTTCACATATACTTTATTGCCTTTTCGTTTTAAAATCTTTTCAATTAAATAAGCATAAGAAAATTGAGTTTGAAACATATTTTTTTCATTTTAAATCATTTTAAATCTCCATAACTGTTGGGGTTATGGAATAAGTAGGGCATAAAAATCAAAGCTAACAACTTACTCTATAAAATGCATTTTTTTTTATCTCTCTATAGTAAGCCGTTCAAAAGTTATAGATTTTTTTATGAAAAATCTCTAAAACTGCTTTAACCCTTCATATATCAAAAAAGGGTTTCATAGAGCCAAAGTTTATTTCTTGTGAAGCGTTATAATTTAAACGAATACCTTTGACTTTGCAAACATATTTTTCGCATTTGGAGTTGGTACTATATATTTTATATGCATAGTTCTTTGCACCTCCATTGACAAATTCTGTAATGTAACTTCCTATTCCATATTCTTCAAGCTCCTCTGTCATATTCTCCTCCACGTGCTATATATATTATTGAACCAGTATCGTAATACAAAACTCGTTCTTTTAAATTTTTTTTTTGCGAGGGTAGGTGGGAATCATCGAAAGACACTATAGAGAAGTGAATACGAGCACGATTCATCTATGAGTGTGTGGGACTTTAACCCACTAAACACCACCTCCCTTTTTTGACCAAACAAGCACCCCTTTTGAAAAATAGGTTATACAATTCTTATTGTTTAAATAAGAATACAATTTTAAACGACTTTGTGTGGTAGTATAAGCAGCTACACAAAAGTTAACTGTTAATAAAGTTTCAGCTGTTCCATCTTTATATTCCCAATTTACAAAAACTGTTTTTTCGTTTATTGTAGTTATTTGATTTACACTCTTGGAAGGATCAGTAAGAAGCGTAAATAATTCATAAGGCTCATTTATGATTTCAGTTTTTGATTGATTTTTTCTCTGCCCAAATTTACCTCAGAAAGAGTTTAATATTAATTTAGCTAATGATCTAAGTCCAGAATTTTTTTCTATTTCGTTAAACTGTAAATTTATGCCTTCCACTTTGGAAAATTTTTCTAGATATTTGCACTTTTCCTTTGGTGTGATGTCAGGGGATTTTCAGTGAAAATTCCTTGTTGTGATGTAAGGGGATTAAATTGTTTAACTTCCATATCTCGTATATTTGCACAATTTTGTATCCCTGTTTAAAAGCTTCTCTTACTTCATCTATAACCCATGTTCCTAAAATTGACCTACTACGATTATCATGAGAGCAGTCATCATTATTCATTTCCAAGCTACATGTTTGATAGCAGGAAAACATTAGCTTATGATTTTGATTTCTAGGCAAAATTGGGTGATAGAGTTTTTCTAACGCAAGTATCACTGCCTTTATAAATCCTTCAGTATCATTTAAATCTAATTTATTGCACTCAATTTGTTCAACATGAACTTCTGTATGACCCACTGGAAATTTTGGGTACTTACACACCCAAAGATATAGAGAGCATATATCTATATACATTATTTTCTCACCAAGTGCACATTTATAATATATTCTTGTGTTTCTTGTTCTACCGCCATAAAACGCGTCACGTGGTTTTAGTGGTATCAAACTTTTGTTCTCCAATTTTGAGAAAACTGCTATGTATTTTTTTGTTCTCATTTAGTTTCGAAATTCACACTCCCACTTTTCAATTACTTGATAACCTAAAGAGCGTAATTTATTGGCTTTGGATAATGTAGCTTCATAACGTGTTTCATATTTTTGATCATTATTATTTTTGAAACATTTTGGATGGCCATGGTAATAACAGCCATAAAACTCAAATATTTGTTTTGTTGTTGCTATCTCATTCATTAAAAATCTGTTGACTACTGTAAAATGCGAAAAGATGTAGGTCAACTTCAATTGAAAGCAGCTTTACAACTAGTTAAAAATTCAAATATAAGCATCCCAGCAAAAGGAGCTAGTATCAGTGAGCTCAAAAAACTGTACCTCTCCAAATATCAAATTGTAATTTTTGATTTCAGAGGAAAAGGAAAATCGATTATTTTTCAAGGTGAAGAAGATAAGGAAAAAAGATTAAATTTGATATACGATGAAGGTCACTTCAATGTAATTACATCATTAACAGCAGCATTTAGTTATGATTACTTTTGCCAAACATGTAATGTTCCGTATAACAATAGATTGTCTCACAGAAGTAAACAGTCTTGGTTCTTTTGCAAATCATCTCCAGCATGTGACGTAAATTTTCCAAATATTAAATGTGATGCATGCAATCGAAGTTTTAAAGGTCAAACTTGCTTTGATAATCATAAAGCAACAACAAATAAAAAATCTATTTGTACTCTTATAAATTCCTGTACAAAATGCTTTAAAGTATACAGAGTCGATGTAAATCATATATGCTATGGACATTTGCGTAAAAACTGTAATACAAATATTCAGATCACCAATGCTTTATTACATCATGTAAGGAATTAGCTGAACTGAAGAATTCATTATATATTTTCTACGATCTCGAAACAAATCAAGATGATATCATCGGGGAGACACTTCATGAAGGTGTTGCAATATGGGGATATAATTGAACATCAGCCTGATTTATGTATTTTTGAACAACGTTGTACGCATTATATGTTATCTAATGTTGAAAGATGCACTTTTTGTGGACTTCGCGAACATGTGTTGAAACAAAATCCAATATAAATATTTTTATTCTCAACCAAAGAAAAATATTTGATAAAGTTCTAGTTATTGCATATAATGGACAAGCATTTGATAATCAGTTTTTACTAAACTATTATGAGGGGAACAAAGATAATTTTAATGCTGTTAGATAACGTGTAATTTATTGATTCATTAAACTAGTTTCCAATGCCGTTATCTAATTTAGCGAAAGCGATTGACTTAGACATAAATTTGAAAAAAGGATATTTTCCCCATATGTTTAATCGTAAAAACAATACAAAATATAATGGAAGTTACCCGATCGTAAATATTACTGTTATAATTCAATTAGTGCATCGAAAAGGAAACAATTTCTTGAATGGTATGAAGAAAATAAATACAAGTCTTTTAACTTCCAAAATGGACTTGTAGAATATTGGATAAATGACGTTAAAATTTTGACAGCAGCCTATATTAAATTCAGATAACTATTTTTGGAAGAGGCCACTACAATTGCTTCAGCGTGTAATTTGGTTTTAGAAGAATTTTTTTAAAACCGTATAAAATTGGACTTATACCTAAACAAGGATATCGCTTCTCAAAAAACCATTGCCATAAAATGGTTAATGTGGGAGGAAAAACAAAAAAAAATAAAAATTCAGCATAGTGGTAATGGAAAAGAAAAAGTTATTTTTGGTTTTCGTGTTGACGGATATTGTACAGACACGGATATTGTTTCGTGTTGTTGTATATTGTAATAGTTGTAACGCTGCTTTCAATTGAAGTTGACCTACATCTTTTCGAATTTTACAGTAGTCAACAGATTTTTAATGAATGAGATAGCAACAACTAACGCACGTGGTAAGCATATATTATCTTTGTTTTTAATTGAAATTATGCCTCTTCTTTTATTTTATTCTTCTTCAAAATTGTTGTATCTTTTGCCTCTACCTCTTCCTGCTTGAAGTCGTACATATGTAACATTTATACAGAACGTATCTGTAGATAATCCTTCAGAGTTGCTTTGGAAAATTTTTGAAATAACTTCCCAAATTTCCGAAATGTCAAGATCCTTTCCTTCATTAAAATGGATCCAGGCTGGACCACGTTCATAAAAACTTTGACATCCAAAAGTGATACCAATTTTGTCACTAGGGTCAACATTTTCAATTAAATTGCTGAATAATTCTTCGATACCGGTTTTAATCCAATCTATTGGATCTTTGTTGTATGGTACTGCATTTATTATAAACTCCAATTTTTTCCAAAATTGTGGAATCATAATATTCATTGATTTTATTGATTTTATCATGTATTTTTCTGTATTAATTTTTATTTTTTTTTTTTAATTTCCAATTTTTATTTTATTAAGACAACCGACCGCGAATGTTTCTAATTCTAAAATTTTCACTCTAATAACAATTTTTTTACTTTTTACACAATTTATACATAAAGTCTTGCTTGTTATTTGAAAATTTTTTTTGAAATATATAAATAAATCTGGTTTATTTTTTTATTTTTATACTATTATGTAACTATAGTTACCAAAAGCAATTGCTCGTAACTTATTTTGAGTAGCTTTTTATTCCTTTTTTTTTCAACATTCTTGCATGACAATAAAATCTTATACGGTGATACTAACAATGTTTTCTTTCCTTTTCTTTAAATACTTCATAGAAAAAACAAAACCAGAAGAAATAAATTCATCTCAAAATTGCATCAATTTTGTCAAGGTAGAATCTTTATGTAAGATTTAAATAACCAGTTTGCACTTTTTCTTTTATTTTTTAAAAATAGCTGCAAAATTTTAAAGAAACGTAGTTACATTTATTTTGTTCTGTTTTCATTTTTCTCTTTAAATTTTATAAAGCATTTTTTCTTATTATTTTCATATGCGCCTATTACTTAAGCGTTATATATTTTTGATTTCCTGTTTTTTTTTTATTCATTTTTTTTTTCAACATTCTTACATAACAATTAATTAATGGTTTTTCTTTCTTCTTCTTTAAATACTTGTCATAAAAAAAAAACGAAAAAAAAACAAAAATAATCTCATCTCAAAAATGCAAACATAAAAAAAAGCATTTTTTCTTACTATTTCCATGTTTATCCATTACTTAAAACAAGTATATAATCTTTATAAACAACTAGACTTGTCTGGCGGCCGCCACCACCGCCTGTCTGACCTACGTTTATGACATTAACCTACTTCCGGGTGACCTTGACCTACTGACCTGTCTGGTTCAAGTGCCTACCTATCTACTAAGGTATTTAATGATTTTCCACGTTACTAGTGATATTAAATTAGGACAACATAACATGATGTCAATATTGGAAAAGGTGCCATGAGCTGAATAGTGTGTTGGGCCATCATTGTTTGAAACAGATAAATTGGTACCAAAATTTTCAATTGTTTTTACTTTAACATTGCATTTGGGTGAACCTCATAGTGGTCTCCATCCACTGAAGTCCCCAGCCAAAATTATAGGTGTTTTAATATTTGAGAGAAGATTTGATAGGTCGGAATTAGAAATTGTTGCTCCGGACATTGAGCAACGGAATTAGAAATTGTGTTTCTTGCAGACATAAAATATGTGGAATATGTAACTTAATTATTAATTCCATTTCTTGGTAATTATTTATGATTACCAAGAAATGGTAATTATTAATATTCCATTGTAGAATATTTAAAGTCATATTGTTGCAAAATTAATTTAAAAAAAAAATTCTATATATATATATATATATAACAAATAAAAAAAAAAAACAAGAATTGTAAAAATAAAGAGCTATCAAAGTAATGATTGTTTGATTGACACAAAAAAATGTATACATTGTATTGTTAATATTTAAATTGTTAGTTTTAAAGTTATTTGGTATACTATAATTCTGATTGTTGGTGTAGTTTGATTTTTGTTAATAAGAAAATTTGAAGAAGAATAGCTTGGTTGATTACGGCGAAGAGGTTCAGTGTTTTTTTGACTGCTGCTAACAGTTCAATTGTTGTTAGAAATATTTTGAGATATGTGATTTTTTTTCCTCCTTGCTACATTTTCCATGGGTTTTTATTTTTTAGCATTTCTTTTACTTGTTGGAAACGGGGACAAGCATTGAATTACGCCGAGTGTTCGTAAAAATTTTTTTACGCGCATGATACGAGTGCATTCTTTTGGATAGTGTGGAGGTAAATTGTAGTTCGAACAAGCTGAATTCCTTTTACAGTGTTTTGCCGTGTTATTGGGTTGGCAGTTTTTGCAGCGCATGAGATTGGGAAAGTATTCTCTTACAGAAAGAGTGTAACACGCTATTTTATTTTGGAAAGAATGCGATAAGAGTTAAAAGCAAAATATTAAATATTAGTATCGTTCAATTTTCTTGTGAATTTGTGTAAACCGGTTACACCCTGGTCGCTCAATGTTCTAAGATTCCTTTTGCAGGTGTGTCTTTTAGGTTGCTATCAAATATTGTGCCTTTACTTGAATTTAATGTTTCGTGATAATTGACAGAAGCTTCCAATATTTTTTGCTTTTATACATTTTTCTGCTTCATTTGTGGATTTGGTTAAAACTAAGAGGCTGCCATCGCGTAACATGCTAATGGATTTGTATGCGGTACTGATTTATTCAATTGCTTTTTGTTTGCGAAGACACTAAAAGATTATATGCGTCTGTTGGTGTCAGTGGATACAATTGTTATAAACTTTGGATCGGTGGAGGAGACGGTTTGCACTAATGGTGGATATTCTTATCTTATCGTTTTTTCCCTTTTTTCTTTGGCCTTGCAGTTGCTGCTTCGCTAAGTACTTAAACCAGAATCGGCCCGTCAACAGATATAACAAATTATTTTTATACACAATTTATAAAAAGGATTGATTTAACTATTATTATTTGATTATTTTTTTATATTTAAACTGACCTGAATTTTTTTTTTAAAAATTAATAGGTTTGTTAACAACAATTAAAACTGCACTCTGTGAAAGGTAGTCGGGGACTTAACTGCTTGAACTTCTTCCCTTTTCTTCATTATTCAACTCGAATTTCACGAACGTAAAAGAGGCATTCTTTAACACCCTTGTACAAAATTTCAAGTTTCTATCTTTATTAATTTTGAAGATATGCTTGTTAGCCCTTAGGAGGCGTGTGTCAGGTACTCAAATTACCACTTCAATTCATTAAATCCGTCTCAGGGACATAAAGAAAACATGTCAGAACACCAATGTACTAAAATTAAAGATTCTACTTTTGCTGGTTTTGGAGATATGCTCGTTTGCTCTTGTGCTCGTTCCTAAGTTTCCAAAATGGGAACCCATGGTTCAAATTCTCTCAAATGTCAGTTACAGAAAAGGAAACATAACAGAACACCCTTGTACTAAAAATAAAGGTTCTAACTTTGTTGGTTATGGAGATATACTCGTTTTCTCTGGGACTTGTTCGGAAACTTCCAATATCCGAACCGACCAAATCCTTCTAAATTTCAGAAATATATATAAAATACGGAAGAACACTATTGTACCAAAACCAAAGGTTCTATCATTGTTGGTTTTGGAAATAATCTCGTTTGCTCTTCGGCTCGTTCGGAAGCTTCCAAAATTCGAAATGATGGACTAAATCTTCTCAAATTTCAGAGACATAAATCAATCAGGAAAGAACATCATTGTACCAAATGTAAAGGTTCTATCATTGTTGGTTTTGCAGATAATCTCGTTTGCTCTGGGATTCGCTCGGAAACTTCCGAAATTCAAACCCATGGACTAACTCCTCTCAAATTTCAACGACATAAATCAAACAGGAAGGAACATTACTGTACCAAATTATTGCTCTCTTTAAAGAGCTTTAAGCTTTAGGAAAAAACTGAAAAAAATTTACAAAATTCAGGTAGACTTTTTTTTATCAACGTTTTTGTAAATAAAAAAAAATTATAAATTAAATTTTTTTTGTATTCAGATAGTGTAAAAAATTATGAATTTTAAGGTTTGCTTAGAAATTTTTTCAAAAAAATGTCTATTTTAGAAGTTATTAAAGATTTAAAGTTACCCACTATTTAGCTTTTACTTTTCCCATAAGAGCCAATGTAAATAGTGGGGTAAATTGAGCTTTCGTTCTCTTAAGTTCCGGTCTTGATAGTTTATGTAGTTTATGGTACAAACTAATTAAATTTATTTAAAATTATCGCAAAACAAAATATTATTAGTTCGCAATTCTCTATTTATTTTAATAAATTATTGTATCCTATAATAGGTATTAAAGTAACCACTCTCAATTTTTTTCTTTTTACTTTCGTAAATATATTTATACACCGGACACGACCAAAGGCTTGACACCAATCATCGCCAAAGGCTTGACACCAATTTTTCAAGTGTTGTGTTGTAATTTAACAAGTTTTGTAGCAATGTGTAGAAAAGTAGGTAGGTAGTTCAAACTTGATAAAAAAAAACATTTTTAAATTTTTCTTATTGAATTTTTATTTTAAAAAGGGAAAAAGCCAAGTGGAAATTATTAATAATTATCGGTTTAAGTTATGTATTCATTTTCTATTTGCCGTAAAAACCCTTTTATTTTTTGATAATTGTTAAATTAATATACAATATGTATGTACATATGTATATGTATTTACACACTTCATTAATAAATAAAAAATAGCAAATAAAAAAAATTAAAAAAATACAATTCATTAAAACAAAATTAAAATAAATAGTCAATTCTTCAAAGGGACCACTATCATTTAAAATTTCATTTGTCAAACAAAAAATTACATATATTTTTATAAGCAAAAAAACAACAGAATTTAGTTTTGAAATAAATTTTTTTTACCAATAAAACATTTTTTTTCTAACCAGAAAAAAGTTCGGCAACGATGCAAATCTATTTTATCAATTTTATTATTTAAATGATATTTAAAATTCTTTTATTATGATATTTATATTCTTATTTTCCTATATTGAATATAAAATTGAGTTTCATAATACTTTTTACGTTTAAAATTACAATATTATATTAAGCTCAACTTAACTTTTCTCGAGCTTAACTTTCCTTTCGTAATCAGTAACCTACTATATAAATTTCATCAAGATAGCTTCACTAGTTTTTGAGTTATCGTGCGAACGGACGGACGGACATCGTTAAATCGACTCAGGAGGTGATCTTCATTCTTCATTAATAAATTATTTAAAAAAAAATTATTAAAAAATAAACTAAACAACTGCTGGCTATATATAGGAAATCACGTAGAGAGAGAATTGAAAAAATAAGATCCAAATTTTGGCAATTTAGTATGACAAAATAGAATTTTTCAACTTAAATTTGAAGGATCTTATATTTACTTAGTAGAAAATAATAAATGATATTATTTTTATAAAATTTGGAATATTTTTTATTAACTGTGAAAATCATTTTAAAAAATGTAATCATTTGCATGCTGAAAATTGAGTTTTAATAAAACTCTACTGAAATTGAAAACTACACACACACGATTAAATACTGCACAATACACAATTAAAGTGCTTAAGCGCACTAAAGTCTAAACTAAAAAACAAAAAAACGAAGTCTTATTTTTAATTTTTATATGAACTGAATAAAAACAAAAGAAAAAGAATGCTAGAAAATAAATAAATATTACTTTACGAACATTATTATCGGGTGTACTCCGTTCAAACTTCGAATAAAATTTTCTACAAGATTGGTCGCGTTCAGTAGAATCTAACGCTACAAAAAAACTGTAGCGCTCAATAAAATTTTTTACTGAACGATTTTTTTATCTAACGCTACAACGTAGCGCTACATGAGTTTTGCGGTAAAAAAATTTTAAGCTAAATTATGTAGCGACTTTTTATTGCCGTTTATGTCTTCACATTTAATGTCAAACATTTTTGTTTACAAAATTTTATGACAATTTTTGGATTTCAAGCATTTTTTTAAAAATTGATAAATTGAGAGATATAAGATTTAAAAAACAAAAATACGATTTAAATAAAATAAAAATATACGAATGTCATTTAATTTTGCTGCAAATCGTTCAGTACAAACATGGAGCGCTAAATGCTACACCGCTGCACTATACTGAATTGATTCTCGTGAACGCGACCATTACCTTAGTCAATAACCAGCAGTTATTGACTAAGCTTAAACCACAAATTAACTATATACAGATAAATCAACTAGTACAAATTTTGCTTAAAATAAAAACCCCACTTGACGAAAAATGAACAAAATAATTTTTTTTATCTATAATTTTTAAGAAAAGAAATTTAAATTTAACGAAATAAAAAATCGTTTCACCAAATACATACCAATTTCTTAAACAAAATAAAAAAAAAACAGTTCTCTTCATTCTTATTTGTCATTCTCAGTATAGTTTATACCGATCGTTTCTAATAGTAATTCGTAATTGTTGTTTATTTTCTATACTTACATAATATTAGTATATAATCGGTATATAAACATTTATTTTATATATATGTTGTGTGTTATATATATTTACGAAAGTAAAAAGAAAAAAATTGAGAGTGGTTACTTTAATACCTATTATAGGATACAATAATTTATTAAAATAAATAGAGAATTGCGAACTAATAATATTTTGTTTTGCGATAATTTTAAATAAATTTAATTAGTTTGTACCATAAACTACATAAACTATCAAGACCGGAACTTAAGAGAACGAAAGCTCAATTTACCCCACTATTTACATTGGCTCTTATGGGAAAAGTAAAAGCTAAATAGTGGGTAACTTTAAATCTTTAATAACTTCTAAAATAGACATTTTTTTGAAAAAATTTCTAAGCAAACCTTAAAATTCATAATTTTTTACACTATCTGAATACAAAAAAAATTGAATTTATAATTTTTTTTTATTTACAAAAACGTTGATAAAAAAAAGTCTACCTGAATTTTGTAAATTTTTTTCAGTTTTTTCCTAAAGCTTAAAGCTCTTTAAAGAGAGCAATAATTTGGTACAGTAATAGCATAAAAAAAGTGAGCGAATTAAATTAATTTGAAAAATTGATATGGTATTTATTTCGTGTGCATATAGTAGATCTGTATATGAATAATATGTATTTAAGTTTATATCCTTATTTCCACACCACCCTGGAGGTAAAGGATAAGAGGCGTTTTTTTTAATGTGGTATCCCAGCAAGGCGAGAAACAAATGATTTCTAAATTTTCATTAATTTTAATTCTATATTTGAAATCACAACCGAAATAATTCTCATTTCCTAAACAGTATAACACAATATAAGATTTATTTTTAAACAAAAGCCAGCCATTTAAATCAATTTTTTCTTCAATTTTAGTTACTATTATTAAAGTTAAAAGTACAATTTTCATCAACTAATTTTAAATCAGAAACTATCGGAATATTAGGGAAAATGCTTGGAATCGCATTAGGTAATAAAGTTGGTCTGTGATATGAATGAAAATATTATATTTTAAAATATTTTCTTTAATGAATTATGTAAAAAAGATGCGACTTTAATTTTCTCTTTGGACCACATTGAATAAAGTAAATTGTTTTTGTGTTATTTCAAAATTTATAGTCGGTCCCCTATTTTTTTCCATAAGACTGCGTGTAAATTTATTAAAAGCTGGCCTCTTATTAAGCTTTTACTCTCTGCACTTCATGACTTGATAATTGATGTGAGTCTCGACCCGCTTATATGGCTATAATCGAGACTCACATCAATTATGAAATTATTCATAGGCGCGATACGTGAGAATCGATTGCAATTCTCTCACAACTACATTCATGTGTTTTTCAGTTCTTGGTCTGTTTACTTAGGTCTTGGTTTGTACTATGATTATTTATTTATTTATCTTATATAAACTTAATATTACAAATAACATAGCATAATGCAATATTATTAAACGAATCGGCTACTAAGTTCATTATAGGTTGGATAATATAATTACATTATATACATACTAAAATTATTTACTTTGTTTATATTATATTGTACTATTAATATAAACGTAAAAATAATTTTGAATGTACCTCATTTTTAACCACTGATAGTTTTCAATTACACTTTTCATGATTTTTTTTTAACATAGAAAAATAAAATAATGACGAAAAGATTTTTGGATTTATTAAGATATGGGAATTAATAGAAATATAGAAATACTTATTTTGAAAATTTCCATTTGTATGTAATACATATTTTGGAAATCTTAATATAATATTGTAATTTTAAACGTAAAAAGTATTATGAAACTCAATTTTATATTCAATATAAAATTTTATATTCAAGACAAATGAAATTTTAAATGATAGTGGTCCCTTTGAAGAATTGACTATTTGTTTTAATTTTGTTTTAATGAATTGTATTTTTTTAATTTTTTTTATTTGCTATTTTTTATTTATTAATGAAGTGTGTAAATACATATACATATGTACATACATATTGTATATTAATTTAACAATTATCAAAAAATAAAAGGGTTTTTACGGCAAATAGAAAATGAATACATAACTTAAACCGATAATTATTAATAATTTCCACTTGGCTTTTCCCCTTTTTAAAATAAAAATTCAATAAGAAAAATTTAAAAATGTTTTTTTTATCAAGTTTGAACTACCTACCTACTTTTCTACACATTGCTACAAAACTTGTTAAATTACAACACAACACTTGAAAAATTGGTGTCAAGCCTTTGGCGAAATAAATTCCAATTAGCTTTATTGTATAAAAATTGATTAACTTGAGCTATTTCGTTGAATGGTATTCTTAAGTTGTCAATTTCAACATAAAGGCAAACGGCTTTATGATCACTGTCATATGGTAAAGTTTTTAGCATATTATGATCTACAGTATTGATAGTGTTTATCCTTATGTCTGTAAAAAACAAGTCTAAATATGTATTTGATCTTGAAAATGTCGGAGAATCTGGAATGTGCAGTTTACACTTGTATAAAATTTTATTGGATTCCAACCAATTAAATAGTTAATTTCCTCTTTGGTTAGTGACTCTGTTTAACCATGTTTAGCGTTTAAATCGCCTTTTATCACGAAATAATTATTTAAATTTCCTAAATCTAAAAGTTCGAATATTTTTCGAAACTCCTCTATAAATTGATTATGGTTTCTATTAGAAGCGTAGAGTGATATTATGAATAGCTTACGACTATTTCCTAATTCTAAATAAATTAAACTTAATTCTATATTCTCGAAATTTCTAAATTGTGGTTTATTAAATATTCTGAATTTCATATTATTTTTTATACAGATAGTGGTTTCTCCGCCGTTTGCAGCTTTCATCGTATCGTTTCTAATCAGATTATAATTTAGAATTCTTAAAGAATGCTTACGCTGTATGTAACCTTGTTTTACTTACGCATAAGATATCTGGTTTATTTTCCTTGAGAAAATGCATTAAAGAAAGCTTTTTACTATTAGATACCAAGCAGTTAACATTAATAGAAATTATTTTTAAAAAATTTCGATCTGGCATTCTAGCATGGAACATATAGTTCAAATAATTGATTTATTCTGTTTGGGTTGTCTGTTACTTTTTTACTTATGCTATTTAAATTATTTTTAATTTCTATGAGAATATTTTTAATATAACTATTTATTTCTATATTTTCATCATTGTTAGTGTTTTGTTTATATGTTTTATTATTACCTAAAACATTGGAATATTGCAAATTGTGGTGTAGTTTGTATACATTTTGTGTCTGGCTATCTCTTCTCTGCTTTTTTCTTTCTGTATTTCTTTTTGTTGTATCCTCTTTTGGTGTTCTGGGTAATTCTTATAAGAAACTGGATGTCCATATTGCTGATATAATATACAAAATAAATCTTCTCTGTCGTTCTCTGGGGTTATTAAGCATGCACCTTGTTCGTGGCTTTTTCGCATTTTAAGCACCTAAACTCCATATGATGATGTGTGTCCAAATCGTTGGCATGTCCAATGCTCCAGAACAAATTGCATCTGCATATTTCACCTAGGACAGTGTGCTTCCACGTCATTCTGGGTCTACCTCTAGCTCTAGAACCTCCTTGTGGATTCCAACATAGCGAAACTCTGGTTATGTCATTTTCATTTTTCCTCAATGTGTGCCCGATCCATTTCCACTTTCTCCTGGTTATTTGTTTTACTAGGGGTTCTTCATTTGCTAAGTCCCATAGATCTTTATTGCTGATTCTGTTCGGCCAGAAAATTCTGCATATGGTGGTTGTTTATGAAGACTTGCAGCTTATTTTTGATAGAGTTCGTTAGCAGCCATCACTCACTACCATATGTTAGAGTGGGTTTAAACACAGGAGTTGAATATCCTAATTTTTGTTCTTCTAGATATTTGTTGCTGTTCCATATAGGCCGAAGTCTGCCAAATTCTGACCTTGCCTTGCTGATTCTATTTTTGTACATCTTCCTTAATACCACCTGTAGGAGTTATTATGCTACCAAAGTAACAGTATTCGTGTACGCTATCTATGTGTTGAACTTCTACCATGATGGTGGTGTTGCTTGGGCAGTGAACAAACATTTCCTTAGTTTTGTTAATGTTTATTTCGAGCCCTCTTTTTCGTGCCGCCTGCTGTAGAAGGTTCAGTTTCGATTGTGTTTCAGTTTCAGGTTCAGTTTCTCTGATCTCAGCGTAGTTGAGATTAGAGAGATTCCTATCATCTGACCAATTTACGCCATCCCAGGTGTTACTGATTTCTCTCATTATGTCATCCAAGACTATTGTGAATAACAGTGGCGATACAGGGCATCCTTGTTTGAGTCCTGCATTCGTTGTGAATGGGTCACTGATATTTCCACTGTTCAATACCGATAGTTCGGCGTTATCATAGAGAGAACGAATTATATTCACGATTTTCGTTGGTATATTCCTGTTCACAAGGGCTTTCCATATGGCTTCTCTTTGTATGAAGTCGAATGCCTTCTTAAAGTCAACGAAGACCAGACACAGCGGTGATCGCCATTCGTGTGATTGCTCCACTATTATTCTTAGTGTGTTGGCTTGATCGAGACAGCTTCTACCCGTTGTGAAGCCCGCTTGTTCGTTTCTTAGCGTGTTTTGCACCTCTTTTTAGAGTCTATTCTGAATAATGTTTGTGAAGATTTTATATATCGTATTCAGTAATGTAATACCCCTCCAGTTGTTGCAATCAGAAACATCACCTCTCTTTGGAATTTTGATAATAATTCCTTTTTTGCATGATGATGGGAATATTTCTGATGCAAGCGCTTTTTATATGCGGGTGGATGAGTTCTGCTGATGATTGTGGATCTGATTTTAGTATCTCACTTGGTAGACAATCGTCTCCTGCTGCCTTATTACTTTTCAATCTTAAGATGGCGTCTTTAATCTCACGAATAGAAGGTGCTAAGCTGAGAATGGCGGGGCTTTCTTCACTGAAGTCATTCGTGGTTACTTCCCAGTGAGGTCTGTATGTCAGCTGAATGTTACTTATTTCCTCAAAGTGTTCTTTCCATCGCTGGGTTGGTTCCTGAACGTTGGTTAGAGCGTTACCGTTTCGATCTTTTATAGAGTTAACCTGTGAGATCGGTTTGTAAGGCTATTTACGATATTGTGTACGAACAGGATCCATGGTTTTCTATTACTCTGATGTGTGCTTAGGATGTTTACTGATATTTGTCGTATGACTTTAGATTTTTCCTCTCATGACTGCTGCATGTTCTTTGATACAGTTTGCTGGATAGCCGTTATGATATTAGATTTTACTGCTGAATTTTTGAGCTGGTCTAAGTTCAATTTGGCTTTGGGGGTCTGCGTCTTGGTAGTATTACGCCTTAGCCGAATCTTCAGGTCAGCTGTTTTAAGCTCATGGTCGCTCTGAATATTAGCAATTCTTCTATTCCTTACATCTAACAATGAGTTTCTTCATTTTCTACTAACGCATATATGGTCAATTTCGTTCTTTGTTCTACCACCAGGTAAGACCCATGTGTATTTGTGTATATCTTTGTGGGGGAACAGTGTGCCTCCTATGACCAACTGATTGGTTTGACATAATTCTACCATTCTATCACCATTGTTGTTACGTATTCCCAGACCATGTTTGGCTATTGTGTTTTGTAGGTTGACGTTGTTGCTTCCAATTTGCGCGTTGAAATCACCCATCAGGATTACCAAATCGCCTCTGCTGATATCACTTAATACACCGCTAAGTTGGCTATAGTAATCATCTTTCTCGTCGTCTTATGTGCTTTCAGTAGGGGAGTAACATTGAATGACCGAAACATATCTGACTCTACCGCGAAACCGAGCCGTAATAATTCTATTTGATACGGATTTCCACGAGATTAGCGTATTAATAACTATGGTTTTCTTAATTAGTATTCCAACAGCACTTTCTCCTCTGGATTCTTTGCCGCTGTACAAAAGAATGTTGTTGTTTGTCGATTTCATTTCACCATTTCCATTCCATTTTAGCTCACTTACGCCTAATATGCCTATCTTATATGCAGCCGCTTGTTGCTCTAATTGCGCAAGCCTGGATGCTTCTCTAAGTGTTCTAACATTCCATTGTCCTACTCGTGTCCTTATATTCATGCCAAAGGTCATTGCCGTATTTCCAAATCTATTATATCCGAGGCTTCTTGCTTCCGTTTCTTGTATCCTTTTCAATTTCAGCTGAACAGGGAATTGGCCTATTTTAACCGATCCTAGTGTTTGCTAGGAATATAAGTTATTTGTGGGCTATATTTAGTTATTGAATTATTAATTATTGATAACTTATTATATCTGTGAGTTATATTTATAAAGTGAAAATAGCTATGTATATTGGTTATTCTGATATGAGGGTTATTTTAAGATTATTCTATCTGTGAGTTATAGATATGAATTGAAAATTTGTTATAATATATATATGAAAGTTACTTGATATGAAAATTATGCTAATATTAATTGCTATATGAAGATATCCTCCATCGGGAATCGAACCCGAGAAAGTCGTAGCTGGTATGATTGCAATACTTGCGCTCCTACCAGCTAGACCAGGAAGGGAACAATCATCAGTATTATATAAGTATAAAATAAAATAAGAACTAGTTTTTTCTCTAATAAGAAAATCTTCTATATTTATTTTTTTTTTAATAGTTTCTTTAATAATAGTCGCACATTAATTGGTGGCATTTTTTGTTTATTATTATTTGTTTTAAAATAGGTTTTTTCTTCTTTTTTTGTTTGTTCTCTCTTTGTTGTTATTGTTTTTTGCTTTTCTGCATTTATTTTTTGAAGCATTATGTAATCATCATCTTCGGCTTCGTTTATGAAGAGAGATGAATCGTCGACTTCATCAATATCGTCCATATGTTCGGTTACAGTAAGTGGATTATAGTTATTTTCTGAATTAATATTTTTTTTGTTTCATAATTAGTGTCAGAAGTTATATTATCATTATTAACAGGAATATTATTTTTAATATTATTATTATTATTATTATATTATTATCATCATTACTATCGTTATAATAAAAGTAAAAAATAATAAAAGTATATTTTTATTATTATTGATATTTGTTTTTATGCCTAGATCGGCTAAAATTTTTTAAATTATTTTTATTTCACTTTTTAATTATTCATTCTCTTTAATTATCATTTGCATTTTTTTTGACCTTTTATTTTTTTCGTTTAAAGATTAACTGTCAGCGATTTTTCTCCAAAATAATTATTTTTGTCAAAAATGTTTTTAACATTTTCATTACTAGCTTTTTTCAGATCATTGTCTTCATTATGCGAAGACATTTTAACACAGGAAAATGCAATTATACAACACTGTGAAAATAAACTTATATAGATATATTTTTTACACTAATATGTTCATAAAAAATTTTTTTTTTTTGATTTAATTATTTTTGATATACACACGCGAACTATGTTTTTTATCAAAAAAAACAATCTTTATTTTTTTTTTTATTGTTATTAAAAAAACGAAAAACTTGATTATATTATTTTATTATGTATTGATTCATTTGACAGTGATCAGCAACTAATTTTTTTATATCTTTTACCGTTTTTTTTTGTAATTACTTAAACTAAACTTAAAAAACTAAAAGTAAGCATTTTTTATTAATTAAGTTGTTAATATAAAATTATTAATTTAAAACAACATTGAACTTTTGTTAATGTTTATTTCGACCCCTCTTTTTCGTGCCGCCTGCTGTAGAAGGTTCAGTTTCGATTGTGTTTCAACTTGGCTGTGCGACAAGAGGTAAATGTCGTCAGCGCAGTCGAGATCGGAGAGATTCCTATCATCTGACCAATTTACGCCATCCCAGGTGTTACTGATTTCTCTCATTATGTCATCCAAGACAATTGTAAATAACAGTGGCGATAGAGGGCATCCTTGTTTGACTCCTGCATTCGTTGTGAATGGGTCACTGATATTTCCACTGTGCAATACCGATAGTTCGGCGTTATCATAGAGAGAACGAATTATATTCACTTTTTTCGTTGGTATATTCCTGTTCACAAGGGCTTTCCATATGGCTTCTCTTTGGATGAAGTCGAATGCCTTCTTAACGTCAACGAAGACCAGACACAGCGGTCTTGTTAATATAAAATTATTAATTTAAAACAACATTGAACTTGAAGAGTTCAAAGTTTTTGTAATTTAAAATAAGAATAATCTAGATTCAGCATTTTTACATATTTTTCGGAATTTTCCATATGAATATAAATTTTTTAATTTAAGTTAAGTTTTGCGATTAAAAAAAATAAAAGGAAATCAAAATATACTTTTTTTAATTGGTGTTGGTTTAGCTTCTAACAACTTCAAGTGGTGAATCTGAAGTTGAATTAGTTGACATTACATTAGGAGGTTTATACAAAACCCGTCCTCGGTTAGAGTTGAAATTCTCCGGAATTTCTTTATTATTATTAATTTATTTATAAAAATAGTACTTATTTCTAATACTACAATAATAGATATATTTATTCTATATGAAACGTCTTTATGATATTTTAATTCGTTTATTTCTTTAATATTTTCAAAGTTTTTTAATGCAATATCGTCAAAATTAATTTGTTTTGCATAGGTATAATTAAAATTATTATTATGGTAAAATATTGATCTTGAATAATTTTCTTTTGGTTATACAATATTTCATTCTCTATTTGAATTTCACAATTATAAAAATTAAAAATAGTTTTTATTCAGTGTTTAATATACGGTTTTTTTAGCATTTTTTATTAATAAAGTTTCATCATCTAAAATTTCATTTTTAGTTTTATTATTATATCTAAATTTACATTTGTTATTCAAAATACAGTTTTTACTAGGTTTTAAATCTTTTAGCATACATCATCTTGATAAGTTAAAATTTTATTTTCGATTTCTACAATATAATCATTATTTTCGTCAATTTCTACATATTCTTTATTAGGCAAAGGCGTGATAAGTTTTAAATCAGTTTGAATATAATTTAGTGGAATTTTAATTGCAGTTACTAATAATTCATTTTTATAACTCATAATACATATTTTAATTAATTTTAATTTATAAAAGTCAATGTGATATAATTCTATTTCCTCTGCAGTAAATATGCTAGGATGTATGATATTATATTTAGCTGATGCAATATTGTCTTGAGTTTGGTTTATCTTATTTTCTAAAAATCTTAATTTTATTATTTGATCTAAGTATAATGAATATCTTATAATTTGTTTACTGTTTTTTGTACTTCATTAAAAGCTTCTGTCTTTTTAATTCTGTCTTGTTGTATTGTCTGTTTAAGGATAGTTATAGCTTCATTAAAATGTGAATTTATTGAGATTTGTTGATTTAGTGTACCAATAGCGTTGTGGTCGATTTCTTCAATAGTTTTTAAATGTTCTAATATTTCTTTTCGGTCTTCATCGTCCATTGTGCCGTATAACCATTTTCCAGCAATGCCTATGAAATTAATTAGACCTCTCCTTATTCTATTTTTAGTTGGCATCAATGGACTCTGCTTATTCTATTTTTAGTTGGTTCAGTGTGATTATTTACTTTTGTTAGATGAGTTTCAACATTTTCACTATTGAAATACTCAATTAGTTGTTCAGCTCTAAATTCATTGTCCATAATTTTTTTGGCTTTCCAAATTTTGCAAAATGTTCCATTATAATTGTTTTCTTCGCTTTCCATTTGCGATCTGTTATAATTATTGTAACAACGGATTGTTTTTTAATGAAAATTAAAAGATAAATGAAATATGTCCAGATGTATAATTTCGTTTACATTTTTCACAATTATTAATAATTAAATGAATATGATCTTTTAAATTGGGAAAATAAATTTTGTCCTTTAAATTGTGGTAACATTCATTTATTCTTTATATAAACAACTATCGCTTTACCACTGTGCATAGATTCTTTATTGTGGTAAAGCGATAGTTGTTTATATAATTCTTCTTCAGTTTTTATTTCTTTTGTTCTTTTTGTACTTCGTATAAATTTTATTTTTGAATTGAATGAAAACATTGATATTAAAATTAGTTGTATTTTATGATAGTCAGTATCAGATACTTCCGAATAAATGCTTGTATTACCTTTCTTGATATAATGTTTTAAAATATATTTAATTAAATTTTCATTTTCTAACGGATTTATTTCAATAATTCTTCTATTGTGAAGTGTTATATTCTCTTCAGGACAGTAAGTGAGTGTGATTTGTGTTTTATATTTGTTTACAATATCCTCTTTTATTCGTTTGTGATCTAATTAATTTTCATTTGCAGAATGTATTGTATCATTAGATAATTCTAAATTGGATGTTGTATCATTTTCTTCTTTAATTTTCTTTGTATTTTCTGACCTGCTTAAACAATCAGCTACTTTATTTTCTTCACCCTGCAAATATTCAATCTCATAATTATATTCTTGAAGTTCTAACCACCTTTGAAGCCTTTCTGAAAATTATTTTCCTTTATATTTGTTGTTTAAATATTTAATTGGGATATGGTCTGTTATGATTTTGAACTTATTACCATATAAATAAGGCCTGAAATAATTTACTGCATATATAATTGCCACTCTTTATCTCTTTATCTGTAGTACAATAATTTTTTTCATGGTTGTTTAGCGTTCTCAAAACATAACAAATTGGATGCCCTTGTTGAGACAACACTGCACCTATAGCATGATCACTTGCAGCTGTGGTTAGAACGAACGGTTTATCATATTCTGGAAATTTAAAAATTGGATGTGAAGTTATCAAGTTCTTTAAGTTTTCAAATGCTGCTATATATTGTGGATCATTTATATTAATTTTGTTATGATGAATTTTCTATACAATCCAGTTGCTCCTAAGAAATCTTTTAATTGTTTTTCGGTTCTTGGGAATATTTTTTCAACATTAGGTTCCCATCCTATCCTTTGTCAAAATATATGCTTGAAATTCTGTATTTCTTTTAAGAAACCTACATTTATCCACTTGAGTTTTCAGATGGTGCTCTTGTAATGTCTTAAATATTTTTGCTAATGAATTCTAGTGTTCTTCTTCTAGAATTTCGTTCATCAATCTCTGGAACGTTGCTGGTTCATTCTTCAATTCAAATGGCATACGTACATATTAATATAGACCTGCTGAACTAACAAAAGCAGTTTTTTCAATATCTTTTTCAGGTACTAATATCTGATGGTAACCTTTGGCTAAATCTAAAGTCCTGAAATATTGGACTTTTCCCAATTTGCCCAGGATAATCGATAATAGATAAAGGATATTTACCGTCAATTGTGACCTGATTTAATCTTCTATAATTCACCTCTATTCTAAATTTTTGTACTCCTGAATTATCTTTTTTTTTTAGGTACTACAATAATCGGAGAACTATCGACTTTTACTTTTTCTAATTATGCCCTATTTTTCCATTTCTTCCATTTGATTTCTCATTGAAATTCCGTTTGATTTTCTCTCTCAGTTTCATGTTTAGGTGGATATCGATAAAGTTTTAAATTAATTTGTTCACTTGTTGTGGTTTTAATTTCATGTACCACTGTATTTGTGCTGGTCAAAATATCACCTTCTTTATATAAAAGTTTACTAAATTTCAAAACTAATCTTTTAATTATATGTTTTTCTTTTTCATTTAAATGATCCAATTGTAGATTTTGAACTTCAGTTACTTCTAATAAATTAACTTCTTCTTGAATGGTTTCAGTTAAGAATGGAAGACTCACTCCATTGATCATATTAATTTGTTGGTTTTCTACGTTGACCTCTTTTAAATTTTTATTATCCAATCCATACCTAATAATATGTCATATGACTTGTTTAATTTCATAGCAATCAACTTCATTCTTGCATTTTTAGGATATTTAAATTCTGTTGGATATAAGGTAGCAACAGTTCTATTAAGTTTGCATACCTCTCCTTGAATTGTATTGATAGATATTTAAGTGGAATTTATTACAGTAAACTTAGAACTACTTTATTTTCGTTTAAAATGCTTATTGTTGAGCCTGTATCTAACATATTTTTTTCTTCTATTGTCAAAATGGTAAAAATTTTATTTTGATCGGGGGCTAGTTTATAAAAAAACGTTCTTCAATTGTATTAGTTTCATTGTTTTTAACTTAAGTTATCAACATCCATTGCTCTAGTTTGCCTACTTGGATCAACTTCCATTGGTCTAGTTTGCCTTCTTTCTTGTCTGTCGTTGTATCTATTCTAATATCAGTGAAACTGAGAAGGTATATTTCTATTTTGATAAATATTATCGTTTGCTCGGAATTGGAAATTGTTATAATTTTTTTTTAAATTCGAATTTGAATTGTTATTAACACCGTTATCGTTAAATCTATTTCTATTTTCATTATTCCTAAAATTTGTTTTATTATTATTATTTTTTATAATTATTTTAATTATCATTCCTAAAAAAATGTTTACTTTCACTATTTCTATTAAAATTTTTATGAGATAAATTGATATTACTATCGTCTAAACCTATAAACCTCCTTATTATATTCCTAATTTCTGTCAAATTATTTTTCGACATTATTGCATACGCTAACGTTCGTGAAGCAAGTTCTTTAATTTTCTGAACTAACATTCCACTAAATACATAAATTATTGTTTGGCTATCTTCAACAAAAGCAACATATTTCTGTTACATCTTCTATTAATAATCTTAACTTATTATCTAAATCTTTAATACTACTTATTTTTAAAGCTCCAATTTCTCTTGTGATTGTCCTCTAGTCTTTTGATGCTCTGTAATGTTGTTTTAATTTTGTTTTACAATCATTCCAATTTGTTGGAGGGTTGACATTAAGTATAAATTTTTTGCACTTCCTTGGATTTTTATGTTGTAAATAATATTAAAAACCTGGTCAGCTTCCCCAACATGATCAGCTAATACTCTCGTCACTGAATCGATGAAAAATGGTAAAGTAACTGTCTCACCATTGAAAATTAGAATGTATTGAATTTCTTTTTCAATTTTTAATCTCCAATTTTGTGGTTGGTTATTTTGCACTAATATCTAAGTTAATGCTACTAAGAACTGTTCAATACGATTAGCATTTTCTCCTTCTGCCATAATATTACTATATTGATCAAATAAATTTCTTCTGTGTGTTTGAGGATCAATTTTGATTTATGTATATATTTATTTATATATATATTTTTTTTTTTCTTTTATTGTGTTCGTTTCTACATAAACCACTAAATTTTACTTGGGTTTAATTTGTTGCCCACTTTAAAAAAAATGTTTTTGTAATATTATTTTAGAACACTTTAATTAGGTTCGTTTTTTACTAGATCTTTTCTTCTGATAGAGATCCTACCGACTGCGCCAAATATGTTTTTTTATCAAAAAAAAACAATCTTTATTTTTTTTTTTTTATTATTATTAAAAAAACGAAAAACTTTATTAGGTATATTATTTTATTATGTATTGATTCATTTGACAGTGATCACCAACTAACTTTTTTATATCTTTTATCGTTTTTTTGTCATTACTTAAACTAAACTTAAAAACCTAAAAGTAAGCATTTTTTATTAATTAAGTTGTTAATATAAAATTATTAATTTAAAGCAACATTGAACTTGAAGAGTTCAAGATTTTTGTAATTTAAAATAAGAATAATTTAGATTAAGCATTTTTACATATTTTTCGAAATTTTCCATATGAATATAAATTTAAAATTTTTTAATTTTAAGTTAAGTTTTGCGATTAACAAAAATAAAAGGAAATCAAAATATACTTTTTTTAATTGGTGTTGTTTTAGCTTCTTTTGCAACTTCAGGTGGTGAATCTGAAGTTGAATTAGTTGACATTACATTAGGAGGTTTATACAGAACCCGTGCGTCTCGATTCACCGCTAGAGTCAAATTAATTTTACAACGACCGAGTAAGACCTCTTTGCTTAAAAAATTTTTTTTTTTACATTTTATTATTATTTGTTTTTTATTTTTCAAAATTAAATTTAAAGTAAACTCAACAAATAATCGCTCGTAATCTCAAAACTATCTATACTGTCTTACAAACTGAATTGTATAAAATTTCGGAAGTTTCTCCTTGTAATTCTTCAACCTCAGCTATTTTTACACAAATTCCATTTTTTGGGAAAAAATATCTCACAAGTACGGGACCGATGTTAATGTTCCCATGATTGGAACAATAAAAAAAAAACAGTTTTTTTTCCCCCTAAGGGAGGTGAGAATCTTCCAAAAACACGAAGAATTACCCCTTGGTAGTGTCAGATTCTTACTGACTAAACCCACCTCCCCCTTTAGCCAATATAGTGGGATGAAACCCTTACCTGCGAACGCAGTATATTGGCTAGAGAGTAGGAATAGGAAAGGATAGGAAAATTGATACGGAAACATTGAATTGGAAGTGGGAATGAATCCGCCTGTAGTAGTAGTACATGTAGTAGTAGTATATATATTACTACATGAGGTAAATATTGAAGGCAACTCCCATTGTCACTGTAGCGGCTCTTATTATTGGTATTAATATTCTTATTAATATTATTATTTTACTACATAGTCAGCGCTATCAGTGAATTACAACGTGCAGCACACCTTACTTGCATGATATAACTAAAGATAGCCCCACTGTAGTAGCTATTATTATTATTACTATTATTATTATTGCCCATTTATGTTTTTGAGTTTGCAAATTCTGTAAAATTTACAATTTTCCAGAATTGGAAATTGAAAACTAGGATTGACATTTTGTGTACTTTACTTCACTCATAATTTCTAAAGCTTTGATAAAAGGAAATTCTTGCAATTTTTTATTAAATAACCATTTTCTCTTAGGTATTTTGAATTTTGAATATTTTAGCAAAAATAAATCGAAAAGAAGAAAGCAGGAAACAAATCAAACTGTCAATTCGGTAAATCACAAAAGTTTTTATTATTAAATGAATTGAGGCTGTTTACATAATGTTTGCCTACTAATTTCCTACATCCAAAATATTTTTGCATTTATATGTAAAATATAATGACAATAAAAATTTGACGTTTTATGAAGTTTTAGTAAAACAAAAAATATATGACTGTTTTGCGTCCTATATATAATTTAAAAATATATAGGACTTCACTTGAAATACAGGACTGTCCTATATAATATAGGACGAGTGGTCAGCGTAACTGCATAGGGCATCAACTAAGTCATAAGTCATTTATTATTCATATTTGAATAAGTTTCAGTTTCTGAAATCATTAATTTCACTAAGCCGTTGATTACACGGCTAAAGCTATGTATATAATACAATACTATGACTCATTTCTTTTATTTCTACGCCAATTATTATCTAATACAAAATAAATTAAATGCAATTAACTAATATTAATTAAATGTAAAATATAAAAAATAAATGTAAAAAAAATTTAAAATATTAAGTATGTAGAGTAGCATCTGTAAATACATATTAATAATTTAGCAATGTTAACGCAAGAATATACTCCAACCAAACCAATAATATACTCCGGTCAACGCCGAATATTGCTGTTAGTGTAATTATAAAAAAAAAATGTTTCGAGAATTTATCAAGAATTTTAAAAAATGGAAATTATCGAGAGGTCTAAAGAAAAGACGATAATAAAATTAATACTGCAATTTTTTGCGTGACAGAAAATTCTTAGAAGGGAAGTTTTGTTTTCAGTTATAATATAACGTTATAATTAAAGGCGTCTCTAATTGTTATATAAAACCGTTTTTATCATATGTTCTAAAAATGTTTACATAAAATTTAAGTTTTATATTTAAGTTTACAATTTTAATAAAAAATAAAAAAAATAAAATCAGTACGACAAAAAACTCAAACAAAAAAAAGTATATTAATTAAACAAATTAACTATACGTATATGTATATATACAATTTTTCACTTCTATTCGAACATTACAAGTTTACTTATCTTTCTTAAAATCTATAATTATAATTTAGTAATTTTCAGCCACACACTACGTATTATGACATTCCGATAAGTTTTGAATTCAAGTACATATTTGCAATTTGGATATGATTTCCTATTACAAAATCTACATTTATATACATACACATGAATGTTTAGAATCATGATGTTTTTTCATGAATCAAGAAATTTTGTATCCCATACGAATTTTTTGTAATTCAGATATCACGGTAAAATACTCTTACAAACCAGCTACAGGGGTCCTAGTAATTTCTATATTCTTCAATATATTTCACTATAATCGGTAATTAATTAAATTGTCGAATTTTTCAAAATTAAGCTTGAAGAAAAAATTTTAGTTTTAAAGGAAATTGGTACCTACTGGAAATTGGTTAAAGGAATGTGGTACTGGATGGTACTGCCTCTGATTGTGAATTGATCTAGAATAATATAACACAAATTACTCTAATCGAAAACGATATAAACGATATACAAAAAAAAACTATAAATTTTACAAATATAATAACTATTTTGTTTTATTAAATATTGATTTCACTAAACATACTTCACTAAACATACTTTTTCTAAACATTTTTTTGTAAGAAGTAAAAGTATATAAAGTATAGCATTAGAAAAGTGATGTTAATAATTAAAAAAAAATTTTAAATTAGAAGAAAATATAATAGAAGAAGAGATAATGAGTAGTAGAGAGATTTAATATGTAGTAGAAAATAGTAAATTTCAGTTTTTTTTCATTATGCTCTATCTACTCTAATTTAATTTTATTATACTGTCCATGTAATAAAATATCCTTATAAATGGTCTCTACATATTTTTTTCTGATCGAAGCACAAAGTTTAAAAATTTATAAATTAGTAATTAGTTTTACATTTTCTATATAAAATCTTAATTGTAACAATATACATTTGGAAATTATACAAAATCCGTTATTAAAAATTTATTTCTACTTTTTAGTTCAGATTTATAAAAAAGCAGTTTTAAAATTGTTTTTTTTTTTTTAAATACATAATTTAAAAGTCTTCCAAACTTCATCAAAAATTAGTTGAATATGATAAAATACGAACCCAGTTATTTGTTGTATTGCCTTTAAAATATTACATGTCGTTATATATCTAGATAGAATAGTACGCACTTACTATCGCTTAAAACTTGCTTAAACATAGTATTTGTAAAATTGTATAATCACAAACCAAATTGCTTTTTTTTCTTTTAATTTTTATTGCAATTTTTTGTATAATATTAATTTCATATGATTTAAAAAATTATTATTGTTTTTATTTTTATTTTAAAATCAAAATACAAAACTAAATAATTATTTTGAGAAAGGTAATTAAATTTAAATTATACAGCACTAATACTTCTTAAATATGTGTAATTTAATTATAATATATGCATATGTACATAGATATTAGTAAAAATATTTAATTTTAATCTTCTAATAAGAACATTTTATTAGTTTGAATTTTTGAATTATAAAACTATTCAAATTGCAAAGATTTTTTTTTTTTTTATTTTTAAATAAATTCTAACTTAAATATAATTTAATAATAAATTTCAGATACAATTATATTTACATATTTATAAATGCATCTTAAATTGTGCATCAACATAATTAATATATTTTCCAATTAAAATACATACGTAACTTAAAAAATATATTTGTACGAGTATGCATGTTTTTTTTATATATTACATATAATTGTTAACAAATTTTAATTATGTTTAAAATTGAATATGTATTAATCATAATTTTCATTTAATTTTAAAACAGTTATCTATGTATTTAGAAAAATTTTCGCCCGTGTGCATCTTATAAAATAATAGCTGAATTTATAATAAACTTAATGTATATGTATTCAAATTAAAAAATTATTTTTTTAGTAGAGTTAAACAGAATTTTGATCAAAAATTAAGTTAATTTAAAATAATTTACTTTTACAATAATTGTGAACTTTTATTAAGTGTATATTGCTATTTTTTTTGCATTTAAAAATAAATAGCTATTTTTAAATAATAATTAAATTATTATAAATAATGAACAATATTTAAGATGGAAAGATTTTAAATGTTTGAATAAATGCTCAGATAGCTATGTATATATTTATTAAAATAATATATTTAAATTTTTAAGAACAAAAGATATACATTCTAATATTTGTTTTGTCATACTTTTTTCATTAAATAAAAGTTAAAATATTTTACATAATTGCATTTTAATTTTTTCTTACATTACTATCACATTCCAATTTTTGTGATCAAAAAAGAATCTTAATTGGCAAAGAATTATTATTATTTAAATTTATAAATAAACATTTATTCTAAAATGATTCTAAATTAAAATATCAACCTATATCTAATTAAATATGTACCTTGTCTTTGTATATAATAATAATTAAATTTTAATTGAAAAATATTTAAATATTAAAAAAAAAAAATTAAATTAAATAAGTTTATGTTTTGCATTGATTTTTATTAATTTTTTTTCCATGTTCTACAAAATTTTTATCGCTTATATTAAAATTTAAGGTTTCTGCAACTGGTTTTAAATAAACTTATATTATTTAAGGCTTGTAGTTATCATTTCTACACAAATTATATTAAATGTTGCAAAATTTTATAAAAAATAAAAATTAACCAAAAGTAAAAATTTTACAATTTTTTCGGAATTAAAATTTCATATTATTTTGTTAAGTAACGTTATCTATAAAAATTCTATACTATTTATGGAAGAGAAAAAAAATTAGTATTCCAGATCGTCTTCATCATCACTGCGGCACAAAAGTTTTCTAAAAATGTTAGAGTTTGGGATGATATATCAAAATTTCTACATAATTTTAAAATTAATAAAAGAAAACCTTTTGAAATAAGACTCGTGTTTCACGTTTGATAAATAACAAAACCACAATTTCAACTTAAAAATTATTTTATTAAAATAATATTTTAATAATATTATTTATTAAAATATATATATTTTATTTTTCATGCTATAATTATGTAGTCTCTGCTATAATTATAATATAAAAAATCCTTTATTTATATTATAAATTATAATTTTTTATTTATGGAAACTAATTTTTTTGTGTGATTTGGATTTTACGTTTTACTTTTTAATAAATTTAATAGTATGTACATAATATGTATATGTATGTATGTATGTACTTATAAAAAACAAATGTACAAAATAATGTTGTTATATAAAAACTTCAAAATTATTCTTAAAATACCCAATGCTTATCGTTTTAAAATTTTGTGTTCCATATTATATTAATAAAATAATATGTTCATATGCACCACATATATTTTTTTATAAAAATATTTTGAAAAGACTACAATTTTATATGATACATACTAACTTTGATATTGAGAATTAAGTAAAATAATATGTAGTTTTAGCAAAAAATTATGAAAAAAGCTTACAAAATCAAAGATAATATCTTTGAGAAAGAATTACAGAGAAAGAAAATCTCCAAAATTTTAAAATTACATTCTGTAATGAAGATATCAGAAGTTGAATTTACATAATATGTACATACATATTTTCTGTTTAGCATTGAGATAGTCAGAACAACCGGTAACGAATCTTACTTCGTTGTGTCGTTACAATTTTATATAAAATACTTTTAAAATAAAAACAATACTCTTATGTAAGAAATTATATTTAAGATTAAATTAAAAAATTTCAAAACATTTTTTTACATAAAATAATATAACAGTATTGTATAATGATTTCTGGAACAAGTTTTAATTTAAATCAACCATGCGTCAGAAAAATTTCGAAAATTTTAGTATATTTTTGCAAAATAAAAAGTAATTACGATTGAAGTTAAAGATAAAATCAAATAAAATAAACATTTGAAGTAATTATTAGTTCTAGTAATGCTCAGGCGAGACAATAGTATTTGATTATGAAATGAAATTTGATTATAATTTTTCTGAAAAATAATGTAAAATATGTATGCATATAATATGTTTCTATGAGATCGGGTACGATGTTTTATAATGTCCTGTAAAGTGAAATTATTCAAGAATTATTTAAAGTTACAAATATATTAAATCGTAATCTTATATTAGTCTGTATTTAATATAGCACGAATTATGTAATCTTAAATAATTGAAAATTAATTTAAAATATTTTGCCTAATTTAAAATAAATCTATACATTTAAAAATAATTAAAATCCTATCTATATTATTTTTTGGAATAAAAATAAAATCTTTAGTATAAAATTCGCTTATTCAAAAATTTTAAATTATAAAAGTAAGTAAATACATTTTTTCTCATGCTAAGTTATGGATGAATCTTGGATCTAAAAAAATATGTTTTTATAATACATAAATTACTTTTATAGAAACTGTTGTCTTTAATTTAATTTTAATAATATTAAACGAAATATTTTAATTATATTAAAATCTTATAGATTTTCTGAAAAAAAAATTAATAAAACGTATTTAGTATCTTTAAGTTTTATATAATATTATTCAAAGAATAAATTTTAATTGAAAAAAAGAATTTGTGCAATAAAATTAGCTTTTATTGTATAATAAAGGAAAAAGAACGCACAAATCCTTTATAGTAATTATACTATATTTTTCTTAGTTCCAATCTTATATTTATTTTATTGTGGTTTTGATAAAATAACTTATGTATGTATGTGTATATGTAATTGAAAATATTAATGAGTCATATATCACTATTTATAAAATAAACTCAAAAAATATGGATTAAAAAATCATATCAAATAATGGATTTTTGTGTAACAGGCAAATATATAGCATAATTATCCAATATGTAGTAAAAACAAAAATAACTTAAATATTTAAGAAAATTTTTCATTTGTAAATACATAAAATAAATATAATGTAAATCATGTTTATGGCATTGGTAAATACTAAATACATACATATAATAATATGTAATATCAATTTCTTTAAATTATTATTTTTATAAAGTTAAAACCAATTAGAAATTTTTGATCGGAAATATACAAAACTTAAATAAAAGCTAGAGTGACATTAACACTAACTACAAACTTTAAAAATTTTATAAACTTGTCTTTTAAAGCCAAACATTTTATTTTGTAAACGTTCACTTGAATTCTGAATAATTGTCTCCGATCTCCGTTTTAATATTTAAATGAGCTTGAACGAGTTTAAAGTTATTTTTAATTAGGTTTAAAGTTTAAGTTCAAAGTTATTTAATTATTTATATAAAAGGTTGTTAATATTTACCAGTGAAAAATTAGAAAATTTTTAACGGAAGCAATTGTCATTTAAATACGAGTATGTACATAAATGTATATAAAAAGAAATACGTGGTCATTTAAATATTAAATTTTTTTAAAAATTAATATTTTATGTAATTAAACATATTCATTGTTATAATAAAATTAATTAATATATTTTTAATAAAATACTAAAGGTCTCTATAAGATTTCTAACATGCTTTTGTTTATGTGTTGATTGCTTTAAGTTTTCTTTCAAAAAAAATTTTGTTGAGCTATATTATTTAAAACACAAAAAAAAAATATCTATATACCAAAGAGCTGTAAGATATGATGTATTAATGATTTGTTAAATCTTTTATAATTAGTGTGAGATGAGCAATTTTTTTAATTTAAAGTTCATATAAAGATGCTGTTTAAATATTAGGAGACAAAATATAAATTTATAATAAAAACATAAAAAACATATAATCTTAGTTATAGAAAATATAAAACAGTAATTTATACATAAACGAGCAATACAACTTTGAATTATAATAATAATAATTATAATAAAATCAATTTAAACAAACAGGTTTTTTCTATTAATACCACAAAAGATATATAAAATACTAATAGCTTAAAAACTCACTCTTCTTTAATTGGATATTTATCTTCATATAGTTGTGATTTATTGCACTTTTCACAACAAGGACAATACCAATAACTTAATACTCCAATTGATATTGCAAATAAAACGTTTGGTATTATCAAAGACAAAATTAAATCTGTCAAATTATCATTCCACGAATATCTGCCAATTACCAGATCGGGATAAGCGCGACTATAGTAACATGGGAACGGTTCACCCAAATGGCTATACCTAAAAAATAATAATATTATTAATTTTCATACGTAAAATTAGATTAGCAATACCCATATTGCTTAGCAAATACACTGCAGTTAACACTTGGAGGATAACCACACCCTTCAGAATTAATTAAAAACTTTGTATTAATAACATCCCAAATGGTTGAATCTAGGTCTTGAGGTTGACTTTGCCACTTCTCGAAAGGCATTTTTGTATAATTAACTAATAATTGATGGCATCTAGAAAAACAAAAATTTATAATTATT
The DNA here is from genome assembly GCA_947095535.1 of Poecilobothrus nobilitatus. Taxonomy (NCBI): domain Eukaryota; kingdom Metazoa; phylum Arthropoda; class Insecta; order Diptera; family Dolichopodidae; genus Poecilobothrus; species Poecilobothrus nobilitatus. Next base: position 129,695,542 of record OX352774.1, on the reverse strand, counting down.
ATTTTCAGATTTATTTAAAATTAATGTATTTAGTCACAAAATATCTTAAATCTACTAATATAAATCTAAAATAATTTAAGAAATTAAAAAGTAGTTAATAGTTATGGATGGGAACAATCATAACATAATATAAATAACACACATAATAAATAAGTTCCCATTCCCACAAATCAAATACTTAGAATAATATTTTTTTACAAACATTTTTTCTAACTTTATTCTGAGAATTTGATTCTTTGTAATTTACTATTATTGCTATTTTCTCACGTTAGAAATTAGCGGTATCTCTTTGACGATATGATATATACATATACACTATCAAAATTATTAAACAGTTAGCTTAGTTTTGATTGCAGTTGATTAAAATATTATTATATATACCTAATTGTAACTTGGAATAAATAATATATAATTGTAACTTGCAATAAATAATATATAATTGTAACTTGCAACAAATAATAATAATTGTAACTTGCAATAAATAGTGATGAAAATAAACAAATAATTAAAAGTATTTATTTTTTTGTTGTTTCTTTTTGTTCTGTTAATATTAATGGGGCAGTCGGTAGGATGCGCTTCTGTTAAAATAATATTATATAATTTTTATTATTAACGTAAATAATAATAAAAAAAAAAAAATAAATAAATAAAAATATGTATATACGAACATAAATATATATATTATAAAACTTAACAGTGTTATAAATACAATAAAAATTTAGTTGTTTTTTATAAAAACTTTAAAAAGTGCTTGAAATAATGTCACACAAAAAATATATAAAGTCTACAAAAGTATACTCAAATATAATATAAAATTTAACCGTGTTTTTATAAAACAAACTTAAAAGCGCATTTTGTGAACAAAAACTTTTATATTATACAAGTGATTAAGGAATAAAAATTATTCCAACTTACAATAATTTGGACTATTACCTTGATTCACTCAACAAATTCAACAATTAGTATAAAAAAACTAGATTCTAAATTATTTAGCAATCAGGATTCCAAATTATTAAGCAATCAGAATCTTCATTAACTCAAAACTTTACAAAAATATTGCACATAATTGACACAAACGAACTTGAAATCACATTAGACCAAATAAATAACAATTTAGAAAATATTTTTAACTCAACTTAGGACATATTATTAAAAAGACAACTGAAAAATCAAATAAATAAAACCAGAGATAACATCAGAATTATAAGTATACACAGAACTAAACGCAGTTTGATAAATTTAGGAGGACAAATAGCTAAATGGCTTATTTGAACTATGGACGAAGACGATAAAATTGAAATTGAACAACACCTTAAATCAATTGACTTAAACAACCACCAATTGATAGAACATCTAAATCAACAAATTAAAATTAGCAACGAATTCCAAAAGAACATAAATAACCTAAAGGAGCACATGACAAGGAATATAGTTCTAACTTTAAAAACACTAAATGACTACAGACATAACTAGAAACAGCATAAAAAACTTACACTTCTTATCTATAATGAATGACAAAACTTCTTGAACAACGAAATTGAAAAAATCCAACAAAACATAGTTTTCGCAAAATACGGAATATTAAGCCACTCGATCTTTACATCCTTTGAAATATAACAGTACGACATAGACATAACCAAATATAAACAAATTAAATGTTCTTGTTTGAATGTTTTAAACAAATTAAATGTTAAAAAATATAATGATTGTAAGATAAATATAAATATAAAATATAAATTAAACGAAAATATTATTGTAACATTTAATAATTGTAGTATTTCTATTAATGATGTAAAATTCTCAAATAGAGAAAAATTGGTAGAAAATCACATAACACTACCAAACGTTTTAAAATTAAAAAATGTTGAATATGAACCATACTTGGAAACTATAAATGTACAACAAATATAAAATATACAAAAAATTAATGAACTAAAATATATACATATCTCAAGCTAATAATACTTTTAAAAATATTTCCATAGGATCAAACGATGGGGAAGTCAAACGATGGGGAAGTTATGAATGGGAACAATCATAACATAATATAAATAACATACATAATAAATAAGTTCCCATTCCCACAAATCAAATACTCAGAATAATATTTTTTTATAATAAACTTTTTCTAACTTTATTCTGAGAATTTGATTCTTTGTAATTTACTATTATTGCTATTTTCTCACGTTAGAAATTAGCGGTATCTCTTTGACGATATTATATATACATATACACTATCAAAATTATTAAACAGTTAGCTTACTTTTGATTGCAGTTGATTAAAATATTATTATATATACCTAATTGTAACTTGCAATAAATAATATATAATTGTAACTTGCAATAAATAGTGATGAAAATAAATAAATAATTAAAAGTATTTATTTTTTTGTTGTTTCTTTTTGTTCTGTTAATAGAAATGTGAATATGTAAACTGTGTTCTCTTACACCTTTAAAATTATTACGATTTAAAATTTAAAAATTTCAATTCAAATTCAAATTCAAAAATTCAAATAAACTTCTGAACAATTAATGCGGTATTGAAAACTCTACTTATTCAAGTCCGGAATATACTTACAAGAAAATAATATGTACATAAAACTAGTAGTAAAAATTGACTCAGTGCTAGTCTGGATGTTAAAACAAAAGGAATAAAAAAAAAAGAATAATTAAAATTTAGAAGTTTCAGCCGTTTTTATTTCAAATTTAGAACAAAAAAGCGTTAAGCCCGCATAATATTTAAACTGTTAAATCTTAAAAATGTAGCATACGAGTATATGTACATGTGTATGTATATACTTTGAATAATGTTTTTTAAAAGCCTCCTATTTGTATGCATTATGCCGAAAACACATGCATTTCATCACTGCCAAAAAAGATCTGTTAGAATTCTCATTCCCACAAATTTAAATTACAATTTTCCACTAACATACACAATAATCCCACTCTCCCACAAATAAAAATTTTAATTTCAATAACAGTGAGGTATTATACTGTTTTGCGGTTAGAATACTTATTCCATTATTATATTGGTGATTTTAGTGCTTGAAATCCCAAATTATTAGAGGAGTTCCTGCTAGAAAAAAAATATATTTTACTGCCAGACTTACATCTAACTGATTTATTTAACTGAACGTTTTTAATATTTCCAAAAAAGAACTACAAATCCAAAGTTCAAAAAGTTTGATATTTTCTACCAATTCCCTTTTAGCACATTTTCAAAAACTTTTGAAAAAATTAGTTTCACTCTGTCCGTCGCCCTTTCTGTCTATCCGGATGTTTACAAAAGTTCCACATCGTTTGAGCAATTAAATTTTAACAACGGATAGACATAGCAAAAAAAATCAGCTATCTTCCCCACAGGACCGACAGCCATTACACGAAACATACAATACCAAAATTTATAGAGTTTTTACATAATAATTTATATTAAAGCAAAATAACTTCTAATAATTTAAGAAAATTTTGTTTTATTCAATAACAATAATAAGCAATGAAATCATAAAAATATTTGTGCATTCATTCATATATCCATTTACATTTTCATGTAATGTACCTATACATGATTTATTTTTCATTCAAAAATGTTAGAAGTAAAAAATAATACAAACTGTAAACAAATACAAAACAAACATAAGATTAATAAAATTAATTTTGCTAACGAAAATGTTACCGTTTTAATTTTATATCATCAACAAAAGAATAATATGCATAGATACAAGTACATAATATGTTTAGAGATATAAAAAAAAAAAACAAAAAAAAAATGTTCATGTAAATTCGTATGGTTATGTATGAAATTTGGAAAAAAACGAGGAAGAATACAGTTGCCTTTGTCAACTCTTAGATACCCGTACGAACCGTTAGTATGTTCACAGCCTGTCACTCTGCTTACAATACTATTTTTTTAATATTTTAGTATTTTAAAATAATTTGGGTGAATTTTATAATTTCTAGTACTATGGGTTGTACATATATTCAAACTATATGTTTATATGTACATTCTTCAAAAGCAGATTCTAACCTTCCACATAACGATTATCAATCCAAAACTTTTTCAAATATTCTATAGTACCATTTAATACTAAGCGGTAAATGTATATTAAATTTACTTAGTACAAAATAGTAAATATAATTTTAAATATTATATTATATTATATTTAAATATTCCATTGACAGAATAATTTCTTATAAGTACAATAAAATGCATATATGTCTGTAAATACGGCGCTATATAATATACATATATACTCTTATCATTCATTCATCAGTGACATATACGATTTGTAAATAAACATGATATTATATAAGTATGTATGTATATCAATATCATATAAATAAAAATTCTTCAAGCAACCGTTATGTTGTTTATTTATTTACATTTTTTTGTACATTATATCCTCAACAATTTCAAATTATCGAGTAAAACAAAATGCAAAAAAATCGTTAAAGAAATTTGTTAGAAAATTTGAAAAATCAAGTAACACTTTTGTCAATTATAAAGTAACCCTATATTATTAAAAAAAGTTGTTAACAGAAATAAGAGTATAATCTGGTATAATGTTGAAGCTTTAATTTTTGTGTATTACTTCAAAAAAATTTTAACAGGTGTTCAAGTTACAGGTGTTTCAAAATAGGAAATTTTCAGTTATTGACCCCTTACAGCTCCTCAACGGGGAGTGATACAAAAAAAATTTCTCAAATGACTCATACTTATTTTCAAAGATCTAACTTCTGTCAAAATTTCAAGTTTCCAACTTGAAGCGTTTAGAAGATAGAAGGGTGAAAGGATTTTGCAAAATTTGAGTTTCGCATAATGGTAAATTAAGACACCGTATGCCACAAATATATATTTATTGTATATATACTTTTAAAGCTAATAAAACTAATAATCGTTTGGCGTTTTCAAAATGAAAATTTACTTTATACAACTTGTGCTATAACAATTTAAATATAGAGCTTTTTTGAACTTTTGGGGAGCTGTAGCTCCGTAACGGGTGGGGCTACAAAAAAAAGTTATTAAAAATAAAATTTATATTTTTGTGAGATCTATCAGCGGTTAAAATTTCATAGCTCTATTTCAAAAAAAATGTGGGGATCTAAAAGTTAGGTGTTCGAGAGCTACCCTAAATTTTGGTCCAAACTCAACCAAAAAAAATAGGGAACCTACAAATTACTCCTAGAATATTTTGTGTAAATTTCAAGATTCTAGCTTTCTTAGTTTTTGAGTTAGCGTACTGACGGACGGACGGACATGGCTCAAAAGTCTTAGACTTTTTTTCTGATCCGATCCATACCTTTGTAGGTATATCTAGCTCGCTTATTTCGAGGTGTTACAAACGGAGGAGTAATTTTATTATACCCGATCCTATCGTACGGGTATAATTAAATAAAAATTAAAGTTTGTCTGATAAAAAAATGTTCTATGGCAAAGTTGTTGCTCTTTCCTAACAACTTTTTATACCCGTACGATAGGATCGGGTATAATAAAATTACTCCTCCGTTTGTAACACCTCGAAATAAGTCATTTCAGAAATTTTTTTTGTATCACCCCCCGTTTAGGAGCTGTAAGGAGTCAAAAACTGAAAATTTCCTATTTTTAAACACCTGTAACTTGAACACCTGTTAGAATTTTTTTGAAGTAATACACAAAAATTAAAGCTTCAACATTATACCAGATTATACTCTTATTTCTGTTAACAACTTTTTTTAATAATATAGGGTTACTTTATAATTGACGAAAGTGTTACTTGATTTTTTCAAATTTTCTAACAAATTTCTTCAACAAATTTTTTGCATTTGCTTTATTCGATAATTTGAAATTGTTGAAGATATAATGCGTAGTACATAAAAATGTAAATGAATATACAACATAACGGTTGCTTGAAGAATTTTTATTTATATGATATTGATATACATACATACTTATATAATATCATGTTTATTTACATATCGTATATGTCACTAGTGAATGAATGATAAGAGTATGTATGTATATTATATAGCGCCGTATTTACATACATATATGTATTTTATTGTACTTATAAGAAATTATTCTGTCAATGGAATATTTAAATATAATATAATATAATATTTAAAATTATATTTACTATTTTCTACTAAGTAATGTAACTAAGATTGATAATCGTTATGTGAAAGGTTAAAATCTGCTTTTGAAGAATGTACATATAAACATATAGTTTGAATATATGTACAACCCATAGTTCTAGAAATTATAAAATTCACCCAAATTATTTTAAAATACTAAAATATTTAAAAAATAATATTGTGAGCAGAGTGACAGGCTGTTAACATACTAACGGTTCGTACGGGTATCTAAGAGTTGACAAAGGCAACTGTATTCTTCCTCGTTCTTAATAATTTTTCTCATAAAATTTTTCTATTACGAAATATTCGTAAAAAACTTAAAAAGTATACTAGTAAACTACCACTTGCGGTTGTCCGATTTGCTCCAAAAGCTTATCAATCCGAGATATTTACGTCAAAACCTTAAATACGAAATTGTAAAAAATTCCGCTCAGTCGTTTAAGTCGTGTTTACAAGTGCCCACATACATACCCACATACATACCCACACACGGCCCCTCACACACACACACACACACACACATACACACACAGCAGACATCATGCTAAAAAAAAATGTACAGCCCCATCCGTTACGGAATTACAGTCCTACAAAGTTCGAAAAAGCCATATAATTAAATTGTTATAACACAAGTTCTATAAGGTATATCTTCAATTCTAAAGCTAAACCATATTTGCTTTTATTAGCTTTACAAATAAATATATACTTTTTCATACGATATTTTAATTTACCGTTTTGTAGTTTTAACGGGTCAAAAACTTAAAATTCCCTATTTTTAAACACCTGTCCAAATATTTTTCAAGTAATACACAAAAATTAAAGCTCCAACATTATATTTTTATTTCTGTTAACAACTTTCCTTAATAATATAGGGTTACCTCAACATTAACGAAAAAGTAATTTGATTTTTCCCAATGTTTTCTAATGAATTGAATTAAAGTTTTTCTAATGAATTTCTTTTATTAATTTATTTTATTTTTATTAATTTATTTATTTTTATTATTAATTTATTATTCAATATACCTACTTATTTTTTAATATACCTACCTACTATCTTACTCTTCACCTAAAACTTATTATCAAATATTTTTTAATGTGTAAAGTGCGCTTTTTTAAAAAGCCTTGCTTTTTTCATTACTTATTTAAAATTAGTTAAATTTAATAAACTTACTTTGTCGGAGCATTTGTACAACCTTCCCTGCACGATGCCCATGTACAGTTTCTAATTCCTTCGGCATAAATGTGATCCGTTACAACACATGTAACAGGAACAGGATCAAAATCGGCAATAATAGTTGAAATTGCTGGGTCAACAACAAAAGGTATTAAAAATAAAAAAGCGAAAACTGAAACGATTGCGGTAGTTCCTAAAGGAATAATTCTAATTTTAGTCTTTATTTTGTACTAAAAATAAGTTAATTAAAATTTAATATTATTTATAAAACAAGTAAAATCTGCTAAAAATATTAACAAACAAAGACTTACCCATGCAAAGTGAAGTATAAAACTTAGCTTTTTCAGCAAATGTTTCAATTACCTCACTTTTTTTATCGATATCTCCATTCAGTGATTTTGTACGATTGCTATTTAAACTCACTTTACTTCCAGTAATGCTCGGACTGGCTGATTTTGGTGAGCTAGGAATCGACGTGGATTTATTTGGGCTTTTCATTATATAAAGCAATAATGAAATATTGTATAATTATATACTGAATAATGTTTGAAAATTCTCAAAATTAATTTAAGTAATATGTCTAATGAATATTTTTATTACGTATTTCTATCTACAGTAGATTTTCTATTTGTGTATTATTCAAAAGTATGTATTTATAGCATGATATTAATTTTTTAATGTGTATGTATGTATATCATACAGACTGTAGGTTGATGGAATATAGTAAAATATTTAAATAATAATTTTAAACTCAATAAATCTAAATTTAATGACTAGAAAATACGGTTAGTTTTCAATTTTTGTTATTAAATTTAGTTATGATTAGTTTTATCAATTTTGAATAATTTTGAATAAAATGAAATTTCAATTTTTTAAATTTCAATTTCAATTTTTTAGAATAAAATGAAATTGATTATTTTTCTCTATGTATTTTTTTTTAATTATTTTTTTATATTTAAAATATATATGATTAATATTAATTATTTATATTATTATTGAACCACGCATTCCTCCAATAAATTAAAAATCAATTAAATTATGTATAAGTTTTCAACTGTCAATTATTATAAAACAATTTTTGTCTCATAACTTGCTGCTTTCAAAGTTTGAGTTTAATACTAGATAAATTTGTCATATTCACAAATTTCAAATTTCAAAATTTATTATTTTTTTTTTTGTTAATATGAATTAATAAAAAATTTAAGTGCTAGAAAAATTTTTAATGTCTGAAGTTATTTTAAAAAAAATATATTTTTAATTTTTAAAATATGGTATGTATGTATGTATATAATAAATTGAAAATAGTTTTATTGTAATGAAAAAATTCCGGGTTGATGTATAGGACTATCTTCTTGCAATAGAGGAATGCCTGAAAAAGATACAAATTTTCAAAAAGATATAAATTTTTATAATAATATTGTAGTAAATTATAAAAATTTAAAAAATAAAAATAAATTTTAAAATCACTTTCAAATATTCATAAATTTTACGTAATCTATTAGATTAATATATTAATTGGGCAGGCTACAAAATCCATACTTTACAAATCCATACTTTACAAAATCCATACTTTACAAAATCCATAATTTCAAAATCCATAAAGTTGAAAAACACCCATCATTTCTAAATTCGTAAAATTAAAATCCATAATTTACAAAATCCATAATTTACAAAATCTATGATTTCAAAATCCATACTTTACGAAATCCATATATACAAAATCCATAAGTTTCCAAATCCGTAAAATGAACAATAGACGTCAGTAATGTATTTTTTTCATTTGTGTGTTGGATTATTTTATTTGACTTGGAAGAGATATTAGAATTAACGAATTTTGCACATACGATATTTTCGGGAATTTCCCGTGTTTAAGTGTTAAGAGAGATTATATATGTAAGTTTCAAGTAAATTTAATTATTAAGATAACTTTTTAATATCAAATAAGGGTAAAAAAAAAACTGAAATTAATGGTTATGTGTATGTGTTAGTCAAAACAAATAAAAATACTGTAAATTGGGAATGTGAAACAAAAAAACTGGGTAAATGCTTTGCATGTGTTACCACTTTTATTTTTGAGGAAGCTATTAAAAGTGGCCCAACCACACATAACCATGCCCTATAGCGATCTTCTTCCAAAATTTTAAAACCCAATCAATACATCAGAAATGAAGCCAAAATTATGGAGAAACCACCTTCAAAAATTATTGCAGAATCTACTATTTTGTGTAATAAACATTGTTGTAAATATTTACCATCAAAAGCAGCACAAAAAGCAAGAATTTGTAGAAAAAAAAAGCAATTGGAAAAAAAGGAACCCCAAAAACTAGAAATATTGAAATACCAAGACATTCAAACTTGTAGAAAGAGAGCAGTTATTATTAATTTCAAATGTTTTGGAAATTATTCCATAATATTATTGAGCACCTTAAGTATAATATTAAACGTCCTCCTTATCAAAAATATGGCTGATGGGAGGTAAATTTAAGGTTGTGACAAAACTATTCACTCAACTTTTTACTATTCACGGTATGATAGGGTCGGGTGAGAATATGGAGATTTTACCTTTAGTGTAGTGTTTAATGACAAAAAACGCAAACAATCTTATGAAGATTGAAACTGCGTTTTTTGAATTTTAATTTTGGGAGAATTATATGAATTAGTCAAAAGATATGGCACAGACGAGATATTTTCTTTAGCTATTCGCAAATTAAAAGCTTTGGCTTTTTTAGCTTCTGAAGAAATGTGTACCAACGTATTTTGAATGCATGGACAATTCTGTTGCAAACCTGAGTAAAATAATGAATTTTTTAAATGAAAATTATATATATGTACATAGATATATATGTATATGGTGTAAGAGTTCAGAATTATATTTTAAAATGGTTCGGTACTTTTTTAGAATTGTACTTTGAAATTTTGTTATATGGCAATATTGTCTTGTTTTTATAACATTATGAATTATGATTTGAAATGTTTAAAAGTGGAGTGGTATCTTTGTGCTGATTAAAACAAATCAACTACTTTGTGTTAAATTATTTTAAGATTTAAATTATAAAAGGAAATAATTTGTGTTTAAATAAATCTTCTTTGTGTGTTTAAACTATTTCCACCTTTAATAAAATTTAAATAAAATTGAAGATAAAAAATCCAAAGACAAGTTTTATTTTATTATAAATTAACCAGAAGCCATCTTGAAATGAAATATCCTACAATAGTAAAACAACAACTTCTAAAATTAAATCAAAAGGACCTAAATTTGCCATCATTTTGGTCAATACATGAAAACACTATAGAAAATCTACCTCGTACGCAGAATGTTTAATGTTAATGAAAAAAGTGAATTTGTAATTTAATAAAAATATTTATGTATATTTATATTTTAATATAAATATGTAAATTGGCACATAAATGCAGTTACATATTTAACATCGGTCGATTTTTCTGTTTTAAAAAAAGGCAGTTATAAAACTTAATATTTTTTTGTTCC
>OX352774.1:129677273-129679773 GCA_947095535.1 Poecilobothrus nobilitatus | reverse complement strand
CTGGTATTTGCAGATCATATTTCTGAGCGTCTTCTGTTTCCCACAATGTTTAAAGCTCCTCTTGCTTTTCTTTGGTGATATGCATGATTTGTAAACAGAATTTCATTATTTTGTTGAAGACGAAGAAATTGACTAGAAAGATGATTTACATGAGCCAGACAAAATGTTAAATTTTTTATTAAATGGTCTGCACACATTGTTTCTAAATTTTTAATGCCTTTATCAATTTCGTTCCGTTCCCACCAGTATGTTTCTAGATCGTAATACAAAAGAATTTTCCACTTTGAGCTAACCAACTTGATTTTGCCATTGTTTTCAAAATACATGCCGGGTTTGCCGCTAAATTGTGTGATGTTTACATCTTGTCCGAAAATTAAGCTGAATAATGATAACAAGAAACAAGTTGTTGTCCATAAATTTACATTGACCTTAGAAGATGTTTGAGATTTATTGATAACAATCTTGCTTGTATCATCATGTGGTTCATCATTTGGTAGTGGGCATATTTAAGTTATATTTCTCTGTGCAATTCTTTTGTTCGTTTTTATTGAAACTACCCTTACAATACCGTCTTCTCCTGGATGTATTTCCACGATTCTTCCTAATGGCCATTTGTTTGGCGAAAATCTTTCGTCCTTTATAAGAACTAATTGATCAAGTTTTATGTTTTCCTTTGATTGTTTCCATTTATTTCGTTCCTGTAATGAACTTATGTACTCCTTAGTCCAACGCTCCAAAAAGGAATTTTTTAGTTGTTGTAATAATTTCCATTTCCCTCCTTGAAACCCAAGTGTTTCAGGAGCAGTATGCAAATGTTGGCCTATAAGGAAATGCCCTGATGTAAGTGCTTCTAAATCGTTGCAATCATTACTCGAAGAGCAAAGTGGTCTAGAGTTCAAACAGGAGACTATTTGCAGTAAAAGACTAACCATCTCTTCATATGTCAGGAGTTGTTCACTTAAAACTTTTTTGAGAAGCCGTTTTGTTGATTTAATGCCAGCCTCCCATAGTCCACCAAAATGGGGACTTCCAGGTGGAATAAAATGCCAATTAATTTTTTCATTTGCAAGTACATCTCTTGAATTAAGATATATTTTCTTTAGAATATTATTAGCACCAACGAAGTTTGTTCCTTGATCTTAGTAAATGTCTGTACTTAATCTTAATCCTGCTAAGGATGCATCACTTATGAGATCTGTTACTAACTCCAAATGTCTCGCCTTTGTAGAAAGACAAACAAAAAGTGCAATATACGCCTTGCACGATTTCGCTCCTCGTCCACGGCTAAATTTAATAATTTAAAATATAATTAAAATATTGGACCACCAGATCAAGTCCTACAGATGAAAAAGGTCTGCCAGGTGATACTCTGGTATCCGGTAGCGATCCCATGATTTGATTTTGAATTGTAGGATTAGACCGGAAACATACCAAACACTTTCGAAGTATGCGATTCTAGTATGCGAAGTATGCGAACTGTGATTCCACCAATAATCCAATATTTTAAACGGATAGCAGTTTGTGTAGCTTACGTGCCTGAATGTAACAATTTTTCGTGATAGTATCTGATGATCGAAATTGTTAAATATGAGCGTCCATCAATTATTATTGAATGTTTTTCTTCATATGATATTGGTGCGATGATTAATCTACCGCCCACCCTGAGGATTCCATTTGCATCTAAGAAAGGATTAAGAGCTTTGATTCGACTTGCTAGTTTTATACCTTTATTACCTTTTAATTGCTCAATTTCATCTTTGAAGAAGTGGTTTTGCATGAGTTGTACGCAAGTTTTTTCAGCTGTACTTAATTCTTCCGGTGATAAGTAATTAGTTCGGTTTCCCCTTGGAATGAGTGAATTGTTCTTGAATCGCAAACACAAAGCCGTTATTCTAATCATTCTAGTAAACGATGAATATCGTTTGGGATGAATGAATTCAGGTTTTGGAAGATTGACAACAGTGCTTAAAGTTACAGTTCTTGCTTCAAAATTAGTATGAGCTGTCATGTCTTTTATATGTGGCCAAAAGGCTATAGTATGACTTAGCCACTCCGGTCCTTTCCACCACAGTTGCTGTTGTCCTAATTGACTCGCACTCATGCCTTGAGATGCTAATCAGCTGGATTATCCTTATTTTGAACGTGGCACCATTGTGAACGTGATGAGTTAGATAAAATATAACTAACTCTATTTGCTATATAAGTTTTCCATTTTTTTGGATGTTGGCTAAGCCATTATAAGACAATTGTCGAGTCAGTCCAAAAAAATTTGTTTATATCTGTCCATTTGAATACCTTAGATACTTGCTCCATAAGTTGTAGTACAAGTTGAGCTCCACATAATTCCAAGCGTGGAATTGACACTGTTTTTATCGAAGCTACCTTCGACTTTGAAGATAACAAATTGGTTATGATTTTACCATGTGTCTTTTCAATTCTAATGTAGATAAATGCAGCATAAGCTATCATAGAAGCATCTGCAAATCCATGTAATTGTATT
>OX352774.1:129664773-129667273 GCA_947095535.1 Poecilobothrus nobilitatus | reverse complement strand
TGGCTAAATAATGATAATATTTTTAGTAGTAATGACTACAGTATTTACAGAAACGACAGAATTTCAGAAAAAGGTGGTGGAGTTGCTTTACTGGTGAATAAAATTATTACTCATTCTACTTTACCCTTGTTAAGGACTAAAGTGTTCGAAACAATTGGTATTAGTGTAAACACAGACAATGATGAGTTAAAAATTTATGTAGTGTATTTTAGAGGTGGAAACTTAACAAAAACCAATGCTGGGTATTTTAAACATGATTTAGAAATTTTTAATAAAATAAATGGTAACTATTTAATTCTTGGGGATTTCAACTCCAGACATTCAAACTGGAATTGTTTAAAAAATAATTCCTGGGGTAAACTTCTCAATAATAAACTTATAAGTAGTAAATACTCAATCTTATTCCCGCCGACTCCCACATATTACCCACATAGCAACAAACAAAACCCATCAATAATAGATATAGTTTTGTCAAATTATTCTCGATATTTAGATGCTCCTATTACTTTAAATAAGCTCAACTCAGACCATTTGCCAGTAATGATTAAAGTTAACGCTTTACCAAACTCATCTCCTATTCAAATTTCAAATTATAATAAAGCTAACTGGCGCAAATTCAAAAAAACGTTAAATCAATCAATTAATTTAAATCTCCTTCAATACTTAGATACAGCATCAATTGTTACTATAGATAACCTTATCAGTACTTTTAGTAATATTTTAAAAACAAGTTTCTATTCCAAAAGTCAATGTACGTTCGGGAAAAAAAGACATAATAGTGAAATTCCATCTGAAATTAAAACATTAATTTCTCGCAGAAACTACCACAGACGCATTTGGCAAAGGACCCGCTTACAAATTGAAAAAGCAAGAGTAACAAATCTAAACTGTATCATAAGAGAAAAATTAGTTTCTTTACAAAATGGACAATTTTCAAACACAATTGGCAGTCTTACCAAAAATAGTAAACCTTTTTGGAATATTACTAAAGAACTAAAAAGTAAAAATTTAAACATACCAACACTCAAAAATAATAACTTTTTAGCGTCTTCTCATCTAGAAAAAGCAAATCTATTAGCAACTTTTTTCTCAAACCAGCATAAACTAACTCTAAATTATAGTGATAATAACACAGAGCAGAAAGTATCTAATTCTATTAATGAATTAGAAAATAATAGTAATACTTTTAATCCGATCACATTAAACGAAATAAAATTGCATATTCGTTCAAGTATGAACAATAAATCTTCAGGAGTTGATGAAATAAAAAATATTTTACTTAAAAATTTAGATAGAAAAGCTCTAATATATATTTTGAAAATGTTCAATGCCTGTCTAAAAATTGGATATTTTCCAGAAGCTTGGAAGACTGCTTCCGTTATTCCTATACCCAAACCTAATAAAAACAGGGCTGACCCATCTAGCTATAGACCAATTAGTCTTCTTAGTGCTTTAAGTAAAATTTTTGAGAAATGTATAAAAACCAGAATTATTAATTTTACTGATTCTAAAAATTTAATACCTGTAGAAAAATTTGAATTTCGTGCCTCACACTCCACTTCGCACCAGGTATTACGAATTGATAATATGGTCAGGAAAAACTTGAACTCCAAAAAATCGACTGGAATGATCACTCTGGATGTAGAAAAAGCTTTTGATTCCATGTGGCAAGAAGGTCTAGTGTATAAAATGAAAAAGTTTAACTTTCCAATTTATTTAATAAAAATTATTAAGAGTTTTTTATCTAGTAGAAATTTTTTTGTTCGCATTGGGTCTGTAAAAGCGATAATATTGATATTGTTGCTGGCACTCCCCAAGGGTCTGTACTTTCACCAATTCTTTATAATATTTTTATTTCTGATTTTCCAAAGCCTAAAAATTGCAACATCAGCTTATACGCTGACGATACAGCCATTTTGTCGTCATCTAAAAAACCAACTACAATTATTATCAAAAACCTGGAGGAAGCATATTTAGACGTACAAAACTATTACGATAAATGGAAAATTAAAATTAATTCTCACAAAACGCAAGCCATTTTCTTCACAAGGAAGTCATTATCATTACCTAAACGGAATTTAATTATAAATAGTCATGACATTGCCTGGGAAAATTGCATTAAATATCTTGGCGTTTTTATAGATAAAAAACTTGTATATAAAGATCATATTGATAAAACAATCATCAAATGTAACAATATTATTAAACTACATTATCCATTAATACACAGAAAATCCAAATTAAATATCGCTAACAAAATTATTATATTTAAACAAACGGCTGTGTAGTATGGGGTAAATGCAAATAGTCACATAAAGCTACTCCAAACCAAACAAAATCAAATTCTTAAAATGTTAAACAATTTACCGTTTTATTTTTCAACCAAGACACTTCATGATCTGTCACGAGTTCAATATTTATATGACTTAATTAAAATTTACACCAAAAATTTCAGTATTCAATGTAAAAATTCAAATAACGTTCTTATAAAAGAACTAGT